>BHDV01065566.1:4336-17488 GCA_005406045.1 Adoxophyes honmai
TTTTTATTATTATTATTTATTGTCTTTTTTTTGGTGTATATTTTTTTATACTAAAGTGTTTTTTTAGTAATTTAATCGATTTGAATTGTAAATGTAATCCTATGACAATAGTACTTAGTAATTGATTTTTGAAATATGTATCTGGACGTATAAATTAACGTGTTTAAACTTAAATATTGCTGTTATGATCTAATGTTTAATAATGAGGATTCATAGCCTCAGGAATGTTTCTTTTACGAGTTATTCGACAGAGTTGTTGTGACATCACACATCAATCACTGTTGTCAACTTTATTTTGAAGTGTTTTTGTATTCATATTTTCTTCTACTTATTAATTTGTTAATTGTTTTATTATTAAGTATACACTCCCCCAAGTCCCCCAGCCTATGTCGCAGGTCGGTTCCACTTCCACCTCTGGACCATGTAGCCAAAGCAACGATGGCGCCGCTGGAGAGTTATTGAGGTGTTCATTGTGCTCCCAACCCAGGTTTTTTAAAGGTAAAAGAGGAATAAACGTCCATAATTCACGTGTACACAAACCGCTAACACAGCCTGCATCCATAAGCCTACCCATCCAAGTTCCGTCAGCACCACAGACTGCTTCTAGTGGACTAGTACTTTTAGACAAGCTAAGTTTCCTGAAAAATTCGGTTCCGATAGTTAAGAGGATACCGAAAGGGGCGCGTTTAGCTGTTGCAAAAGCTTTGTCTAAAGTCATCAATAAGACCACATTAGAAAATAATTTAGAAAGTTGGGAGCAACTATTAAGTTTTCCTTTTTATACATTGCATTCCAATAAGGCAAACGGCAGTACCCTAACCAAAAGTATAAAAGAAAATTGTATTAACTCTGCATTTTCCGCCCCCCATCAACCATCATCAATCCCTCCTAATCATCGTTTTGGCAACCCAAATTCAAACCATTTATTTCGAAAAGTAGAAGGGAAAATAGAAGATGGTGATCTTCAGGGTGCAGCCCGTTTGCTTTTCTCCAGCGACGTCATCGCGCCTGACACGCCTGAAACTTTATCCGCGTTACAGAGCAAACATCCACCTTCTGCGGCAACACTGCGGCTTCCTGACCCGCCTCTCTCAGACGACCCGCACCTCACAGTCGACCCAAAGGACGTATTAGCTGCGGTAATGTCTTTTAAAAATGGTTCTGCTGGTGGACTCGATGGGCTATCTCCGCAACACCTAAAGGATTTACTCAGCAGTACTGCGGGTGACACAGGTGTGACATTGTTGAAAAGCATTACCGAGCTAATAAATCTTATGTTGTCTGGCAAAATTTGTAATGAAATCGTTGGTATTCTTTACGGAGCTAATTTATGCGCACTTAAAAAAAAAGATGGTGGAATAAGGCCAATTGCTGTAGGCCTAACCTTTAGACGTTTGGCTTCAAAATTATCTTGTAAACATGTTCTCTCTCGGCTAACTTCAAAATTTCAACCTTATCAACTAGGTTTTGGCAGTAAAGGTGGTTGCGAAGCAGCAGTTCACGCAGTCCGTACTTTCCTTGAGGGAGACTCCTGTGAGGTGCTACTTAAGGTGGATGTAAAAAATGCATTCAATGCCGTAGACAGAGGAGCTCTTTTGACTCAAATTAAATCAGTTACTCCAGAAATTTATAATTACCTCTGGCAATGTTATCATCAACCTTCATACCTCAAATTTAAAAGTCATACTCTGTCATCTGCAGCAGGTTGTCAACAGGGAGATCCTCTTGGACCAGCCATTTTTTCTCTAGCAATTCATCCGATAATTTCTTCTTTAAATTCAAAATTCAATTGTTGGTACCTTGACGACGGCACTTTGGGAGGTGAAGCGATTACAGTTTTGAATGATTTAAGTAATCTTATAAATTCTTTCAAAACGATTGGTTTGGATCTGAATTTTAATAAATGTGAATTGTTTATTAAAAATTCAGACTTTTCAACGCTACAGATTTGATTTCAAAATTCAACACTTTGGCACCTAACATCAAAATTATAGACAAAAGTTCGCTTCGACTCCTTGGTGCTCCAATCTACCCAGATTCCATACCGGCGCTCATTGATGAGCATCTTCACATTCATCAAGAACATTCGGACCGGCTTAGCAAAATTAATGCGCACATGGCCATTTTTATATTGAAATTTTGTCTTTTTGTTCCGAAATTCACGTACATTCTGAGATGCAGCCCACTTTGGAAATACATTCATCTAATTGAGCCTATAGATCGACAGTTAAAATCAACCCTCACGTCCATTTTAAACATCAATTTAGATGATCGGGCGTGGACTCAGGCCTCCCTCCCGATTCGTCATGGAGGCTTGGGTACACGTCAAATATCTAGTATCGCACTTCCAGCTTTTTTATCTTCGATCCATAGCACGCAAGCTTTAGTTAACAAAATCATTAGTCAACCGGCTGATAACTTGGCCATTGCGTGCTTGGATGAAGCTAAAAATGCCTGGATGTCATCCTGCCCACCCAATACTCAGTTCCCATCTGCATTAAAATTACAAAAACTTTGGGACGAGCCACACTGCACAGTGGTTTTCAAAGATCTTCTCAACACTGCTCAAAACCCAGCAGAAAGTGCTCGTCTCTTAGCTGCATCTCAGACAGAATCAGGATTTTGGCTACATGCTCGTCCATCAAAAAATGTAGGAACTCTTTTGGACAATACTACTCTTTCCCTGTGTATTAGCCTGCGACTAGGCGCAAAGACGAATGAGATACATCGCTGTCGCTGTGGCTCTACGGTCGACATCTTAGGTCACCACGGCCTCTCTTGCCAAAGGAGCGCCGGCCGTCTGTCCCGCCATGCTTCCTTGAACGACGTCATCCGAAGGGCCCTTGCTTCCGTCAACGTGCCGGCTATTTTGGAGCCGAATGGTATCGCGCGTGACGATGGCAAGCGGCCTGATGGCATGACACTCGTTCCGTGGAAGCAAGGCAGGACACTAGTCTGGGACGCCACGTGTGTGGATACTCTTGCCTTGTCCCACGTCTCAGCTACCAGCAAAACGGCCGGTGCTGCGGCAAGAACTGCGGAGGATCATAAGCGTCGCAAATATGCAGCCCTTGGTGAGGGCTACATATTTGCACCGTTTGGTGTTGAAACCCTCGGTCCGTGGGGTCCAAGCGCGCGTGAAATTACAAAAGAGATTTCCGCGCGCCTTATCGATGCTTCCGGTGACCAGCGGGCTGGCAGTTATTTTGGACAGCGGATTAGCCTTGCTGTCCAGCGAGGAAACGCTGCCAGCCTTCTGGGCACGATGAGTAGCGACGGCGATTTAGGGGAGATTTTTAATTTATAGTTTTAGTTTTTTCATTTTTTTCCTCAAGGTATGAAAAACTCATTTACTTTCATGATTGAATTGTATAGTGTAACGATTTTCATTTTTAGACTGTGTATTTCAATTAAGAAAATTTATCAATACAGAATTACTAACTTGTAAAAATAAGATAAAGTCTTCTTTGAGCAAAATAAAAAATAATTATACGTTAAAAATAATATTGTAATTGTTAGTAATAAGTGACAATAAAATTGTAAAATTGTATAAATTGTAAATGACATGTATTTGTTATATAATTAAAGTGACAGATTGTAACTGCATGTAAAGTAAATTTTCATGCTAGAGAATATGAATAAAATCTAAATCTTAAAAAAACCCGTCAATTTTATTCACGTATATTTATGTCCATTTAATACGAGATTTATTCGTATTTTTTATTAAAGGTGAGTCTCACGGTAGTTTCGGGTTTAAAATTTCATTCTGAATTTAAAAATGTCTGCCAAAAAATATTAAATTGATTGCGGAACGTAACAGTGGAGTTGAACAGTAATTTTTGGTCTGCATCACGTACGAAAGATAAAATATTTGAGTCGTACGGTACGCGATGCGCTTAGACTTCAAATTACTATGCAATATGCGATAAAACACAGATTTGAGAGAACAACTTGCATAGCAGTAAGTAAGTAGGTATAACCGATTTAATTTTAAAGATAAGTATGAGTTTTACTTTAGTATGTTACTCTTTAAAGTTTTCTCTCTTCTCTCTTTCTATTTTAGTATTATAATTTTAGTTTTGTTCACATCTCGCAAAAACCTGTGACAATTCCAAGATTCAGGACACTTTCAACATAAAAATTGTTCAAATACTGACAGGTTGCTAGCCCATAGCCATACCAATAATTATGACATAGCTCAAAATATCTAAATTTACTTTTCAGTGTGATGTTTTTTATAAGTCATTTTTATAAAATGTCCCGTGTGGTGCCGGGTTAGAATGGCACCTCTCACTTTCTTCTCGTGAGTGTCGTAAGAGTCGACTCTAGGAAAGGGTTAGTATTGTGGGCGATGGGCTAGCAACATGTCACTGCAATATCACGTTTAACCATCTGGTTACCCTGAAATTGCTAAACGTGGCACTGGGTTTTTGAATTCATGTGCTCTGCCTACCCCTCTTGGGAACACAGGCGTGAGAATATGTATGTATGTATGTATGTATGTATGTATTTTTATAAAATCGTTATACCTACATGCAATTGAGGCTTCTTGAATAGGAATCAATCTTTCTTACGTTTGATGTTAATTAAAGTACTACTAAATTTGAGACTGGCACAGACTTTAGTGCCTCTGTAACAACTAGACGTGTATACTATCATATGTTAGCACTAGCAAGGCAGGACACTGTAAAATACAAAGCCAGGGTAGGCACAAGGTAGGCACACCATTGTTAATCTGATCAAGTGATCAGGTAGACAAGACAGTGTCTACATGACCTAGACAACTGTCAATTCAATTTCTTGTGCTTCAATTTCTACGCTGTCCAATCAAGTTTAATCCATGTAACATTTCAACGGCCAATATCACAATGTCCGTCAATTTGAGACAATTTTCTTCTAATACTTGACCTTATACATGCATACATACATAAACTTCACGCCTTAATCCCTGCGAGGCAGGCAAATACAACAGAGCGCCATTCGCTCCTATTCTGACATACTTGACCTTTGACTTTTATTCAGACATGTATTAATATAGTTACTGAATCTAAGATTGTGATTATCTAACACTTTATTTCTGTCTGTAAGTTTAGTTCTGTTGTCGTTTCTCGATCGTTTTGCTACCTATCCGACCTACGATAGTAAATTAATAAAACAGGAACCCAATACACGTCTGCATAAAATCCGCAAATCGTGAAGTTTAAGGCGACGACTGGTCTGTAGCTCTTGCATGTCGCCATGCCAACTTGTACCTTCAATCGCCATTCACTTAACATTTCAATGCTATCCATTGAAACGCCAAATGAACTAAGCATAAATGAGCGCACATTTTATTCTGACCCGGTTGAACCTGCGAAAAACGTTCAAAGGCTAATTGTATCATTTCGTTAACCAAATGAAGCCACGCCGAGAAATTCCAGGGAAATGCATGAAGATTTTCACCGGGCCGGAATTCGCACGACCATTTTATTTTGTAACTTGATGAGCCGTAGAATTTTATATCGGGCTTTATTCAACAACAAAGGGTTAAAAGGAGCCTATTGTGATAACGGGTCGTGCGCGAAGTTAAATTTTAACTTGAATTAATTAAAATTGGCCCTTCCTGCTACTTAAAGTTGCGCTTTTTATCGGTGACTGTTTGCAGGAAGCCGAGTTCTAAGACATTCAAGTCGGTGTTTTGTTTCTAATGTTGTTTTAAAAGATCGTAACGCGCCATGGGTGAGACTAGTGAGAAGTATTTCAACGTTGAGTGATATTTGAGCCACTTTATATAAAACTAGCTTTCCGCCCGCGACTTCGTTCGCGTAAATTTCGGATTTTGGGGTCGTAGGTTTTTGAGCCTATTCATAATAAACAAACAAAGTTTCCTCTTCATAATATTAGTGTAGATGTAGATATCTAAACCCAAATCTTTTACGGAATCCTCTTTTTTTCAAAACAAAATTTAGCCTTTGTTACTCGTGGATAATGTGGCTATCGAATGGTGCAAGAATTTTTGAAAACGGTCCAGTAGTTTCTGAGCCTATTCATTACAACCAAACAAACTAACATACAAACAAACAAACAAACAAACAAAGTTTTCCTCTTTATAATATTAGTGTAGAAAAGCATTTCTTCTTCCTCGATATGAATAAAACTACAAAAATCTCCCTTTTTCCGAGATGTCATTTTTAGGGTATAATTTTACTAACTATATCTATTTATTTTGCTCGTGATTCTGAGTAGAAAATCCCTTTTCTTTGATTTTTTAATGACAAATCAATACGAATTAACAGCTAAAGTCTTCGTACACGGCGATATAAAAGCAGCAACGAAGAGATCCACAAAGTCCAACAATATGTCTGTATACACGCCTAATTGTCTTGACATTAAAGTCGCACATATTCCTGGCACTTACCAATCCCATATCTGTATTGCTAACAGTAGATACTTCACAAACTTTAAGCAAACCCTGGATAATGTTCAAGAATACTTACAAATATCTGGATCTCGTTCCACAAGTTCGCAGGATCAGAAACACGGCTCGGTAATCGCGATCGATTTCGATGACGAGTTTCTAATAGAGCTGAGGTCGATCTTGCCGCCTTACAATAAATCTCAATCTCTCAATGACACCGAAACTGGCCTATTGTTCGTTCGTAACGCTTAGTTTTCCAGTTGAGTGCACCCGTCTAAGTGATTCGAGCTTAATTTAATGCCGAATTTTGATAGGATTTTCTTTGAAGATTTTCACTCTTCATCCATAGTAATCTGCAGCGTTATTGTCTAAAGCGCTCCTAGTTTAGTGTGATTTCGCTTTTTTTGTAATTTATTCAATTGACTTTAAACGTGCCTGCGCATGGTTTTCGTTTATCATCGTTACCTTTTTTTATTTAAAGCGAGGTTGGTTTCGTGATTTCGTCCCGTCAAATTTAAAGTGGTCGTGATTCACAGAGGTAGTTAAACAATAGCGCAGTTGATAGTACGTATCCGTATATCATAAGTATCATGTCTGTTTTCCCAATACAATATTGATAAATTGCTAGATTTTTACCTAAACCAAAAGGTTAAGCTTGAAATATCCTTAGTCGCTTCGAACGATATCCAATTCTATTTATTCGGATCCTCGCCCAAATGTATGAAGTGATAAAATTTGAGAGTCAAAAGTTAACTGTTCATTGCACTCGCATGCTTCATACTGCTAGGGTTACCAGGTGCAAAAATAAAAGTCCAGAAAAAGAATTCCCATCAAAAACCTTGAGATTCTTGGTTAACTGGGCCTGTATTTCACTAAATGTAAGATTTATATTCATAAATCTATGTTAAAAATATACCGTGAATACCTTTTCTCTTGCAAAATGTAAAACCAATTTTTATCTGTATTTTTGTCACACTTCGTTCAATATTTTAAATAATCCCAAACCAAATATTTTTGGCTGGTAACCCTACTTACGGCGGAACTCTAAAAAGCTCATCAAATTCTCATGCATTTATAAGTCTTGAGTTACCAGGAGCAATATAATTTTATTGCAGTAAGTATGCCAGTCAAATTACAGGGTAAATTGAAATGAGTCTACGGCATCGCATCGCGTGATTTCAAATTTATATTACGTCTTGAATAAGATTAAAATGCGTCGCGTGAATTTGTATAAGTAAGTATTTCTTAGCCATTTTTTGAAGCACAGTGTAAAGAAAGTGTGCGTTTTTTACTGCGCTTAGTGCTCCAAGTTTAAAATTTGCTTTTTATGATGATAGTTTTAAGATAGTAGACTAAAACTTTTTTACATGATATGATAATATCATAAATAAGCATAAGCGCCGAAGCCGCGGGTGGAAAGCTCATATTATGAGCTTTCCGCCCGCGGCTTCGTCCGCGTAGAACTCGGTTATATTGCGGTATACTACTATAAGAAAACTTCTCGTTTCAAACGACACACAGCGCCATCGATCTATCATCTATCGATCGGTCATCGATTGATATCGATCTATCATCGATCGATATCGATCTATCAAGCAAATTATATTTTTGTTTTCCCTCGGGAACATCAATTTTTTCATGGATAAAAAGTAGCCTATGTCACTCTCCATGCCCTAAACTATCTCTACCTAAAAAATCACGTCAATCCATCGCTCCGTTTAGTCGTGAAAGACGGACAAACAAACAAACAAACAAACAAACACACTTTCACATTTATATATTGGTACGGATTTGTTCGAAAATTAAAATAACCGTAAAAATTTGTTCCTTTCTTATTAATTATCATGTGGGAAAGACTCTATTAGAGAGAAACCCACAGAGAGGAAATTTTAAGTTGTATTTATGCAACCGATCTTCTAAACTTCGTTAGCGCGATATAGAATACATTGACAGTTAATGACGCAGATGACGTTTGTAGAAGAAGTTCTTCTACTCGACAATAGATGGCGCTGGTGTCGCTACAATCATACTTTAAATGTCGCAAACGGTGTATGAAAGACATGAAAGTCACTAACCGTTTGGATTGCCTTGCTGCCAGTTAAATATGCATGATTTCCACCAAACGGCCGGAATCGGAAAGAATTTTATGGTCTTTAAACGATACTGAACCTTACGGTCACTGTGTTTAAGTCTACATTACCAAGCAGCGTACAAAAGCTAGGTGACGTACGTCAAAATAAATAATAAAATTCTTTCCGATTCCGGCCTTTTGATGGAAATCATGCATTATAAGACAGGTCAGAGCACTAGAATAGCATTATCTGCTACAAATGTAACAAACTCACGAGAACTTGACATGAGGATACCTCATTTATATACTATTATTATACTAGAAGTTCAAGTTTACATAAAATCATACTTTCCCAAGGTTTAAGAATCAAATTTACGAAAATATTTACAAAGGAACAAGCGTGACTGCAATTTAGAGGAACATAATCAAACTCATGTAAACTAATACAAGAGAAAAACCTATTTTTTTTATTTTACTATGAGACTAACAGTAAAATAAACTGTTTTTAATATTCATACTGCGAGCTTTTAGAGACAAATGTTGTTAGTGTCATGTCCTACCCGACGTTTTTTTTTTTTATAAACAAATTTGCCATCTACGGACTTGTGGTCCGTACCTTGATGATTTTAGAATAATTTTTTTATATTAGGCTAAAGTGTGCGCTCCGCGTAAAGACAGCAGTTTTTACAAATCCTACCCGACGTTCATTTCACTTATGTGATGGTGAAAATGTGGGTAGTAGTGAGTCGGAGTTGTGTCTGTCAAGAATTTGCGTGGTACGAACAGTGGCGCGAAACCTTTTATTGGTTTAATTTACCAGTCCAAAATTGGTTTAATTTTTAAGAAATGTATGCTTAACATTACTCTAAATTGCAGATAAGATAAAGCACAAAGAAGCATAACGATAAAATATCTCAAAACGAATTCATTACAACAATTTTATTCTCCTTTAACTTTCCAGTAAATTTCCACGAAACAACCAAACGTGTTCTATGTGCCTCGTCCTCGGTTTCGTTGCGTATTTTAATCAAAACTTTTTAATCCTCGACAATTTTCGTTTAGTTTTCACGCGTGAACATTGAGAATCTCAGGCGCCTCAGTTCAGTGTTATTAATTTGTTTGCTTGTATTCGTGTTTGAATTTGGAACTTTTTGGGGTGCGTTGCGTACGTGCGGTGTTCATACGTTGGTTGAACGCCCGTCGGGATTTGTACGTGTTGTAACGTCTATTATGTATTCTTTTGACGTTGTACGTCGAAATAAAAAATGGCGGTTAGTGACATTTTGGTGTAAAAATAATCAGTATGATGTCTACATGGGTACGGGATCTGTTCTCAATCTTTTTCTCAAGGAAACTCTCTTGGGAGGCAGATAAATTGACAGAATCATGTGTTTCTGAAAGCCGTGCCGCAGCGGTCGAATTTATTTTAAAGGGTGGTGATAATAATGATCTATTGCCGACTGTAGTACATTTAAATAATCTTTATTATCAAATATTATAAGATATTCCAAACAGAAATCGCACACATCTCGGAATCGTGACAAATACTAGGACCTGTAAAACATTTCTTTACTCCCTTTCATACTCAACCTTACATAAAGGATTTTATTACACGAAACTAAATTAATTTTCGTCAATTAAAATAATGAACCAGTAGAAGCCTTAAATAAAGCGAGCGTTCGCAAACTTAATTATTGTATTAATTACACACGTAAACAACCACAAAGAGAAATTACTTGAGTTATTCGTACGTAATGTACCAAAGGTTGGTGAGAAATGGTTCCAAATTGGACTGCCGTTGAGTGTACGCGTTAATGAATGAAAAGAAAACCTCATTAGTAACCATCGGGGAACCAATAACCGTTAATTTGATTTGTTAATTAATGATTTTGGTCGCTGACTGATATTTATTTACAGATGTGTAACCGTCATTTCATTTGTGATAAAATTACCATCGGTCGATTAAACATAGCGATATTTCTAACGGGTAACTAAATGTATTTTCTATGTTGTTGCATTACGGACACCACGCCGATGTGTAGAATAAATTGCAGTATATTTTTAGGGTTCCATACCCTCCTAAGGCCCAGCACCAAATTTTGATCATTTGAATTTGATGCTTAGTGTCATTCATGTAAAATTCAAACTTATTTTGACATTAGTCCTATACGTAGGACCATGGGCCTTAGGAGGATATCTACCCAAAGAACAAAAAAGGCGACCCTATTATTATCGAACCGCGATTAGAAAGGGATTCGAGAGTACCGTTAGCACAATTGTACTTATTAAAAGATTAAAATATAATTATAAACCAATATTTGATATCTTCATAAGTGCAGACCCTTATAGATAATAGAATTAATAGCTGAATATGATTTGCATATTAAACTCTACTCTCGGTAAATACTGTAATTTTTTTAATAAAAAATTGTAATATCATATCTGACAAATCTGTCACTAACCACATTATTTCGCTTTATCAAATTGCCGTAGCTGTTCAAAAATACATAATTAAAAAAATATTTAAAATACTTTTAAAATGCTACAGGTTTAATAAAGTTACTCTATTTGATCTGAAGTATTATCTCTTAATGCTATCGGAAATCAATAGACAAACGATACATAATTTGATATTTTTTCCATGCTTTAGAAATTCATTGTACCAAAATAACAATTTACTTTATCTGCATACTCTACCACTGACAATGTCATATCAAGCATTTAGTTCAAAAATGACACATGTGCTCAATCCCTTTCTAATCGCGGTTTGATAATAGTAAGACTTGGTTGACTGTCCGTGCGTCTGTCATCAGGCTGTATCACAAGAACCGTATTAGTTTAAACCATCTTTCAGATGTTATGTATTTTTTGTTGCTGCAATTACAACTAATATTAAAAACAAAATAAACTAAAGACTTAGTAAGAGCTCTTATAGTCAGTTGTTTTAAAACGTAACAAGCAAAACTAATCGATGATCTCAACGGCGAGGTGACAACGCTAGCTGTCATATTGTATGGAAAATTTGACAGCTTGACGTCAAGCTCGTCGACTTCTTTAGTCAGATACGTGGCTTAGTTTTTTAAGTTACAGGTATCAATTGCTATTTTCCACGCGCAATTTTTTCACAAAGCGCCACTTCCTTTGATTCCATGAAAGCATACTGAGGTAGTTTACGTCTGTACGTCATAGTGCGTGCTTGTCGCGAGTCGATGACCCTTGCGCGGTAGGGTAACCTCCCGGTTGGACTTGTTGGGACACGTCCTAAGGCCCATAGCAGACGGCGTATTTAAAACGCGCAGTCGACGCGCAGATGACGCGCGTATACGCGCTTCAAACGCGATTTGAACGCAACCTTCTAACCAGGGCCATAGCACACGGCGTATTTAAAACGCGCAGTCGACGCGCCGAAGATGCGCGTTCTTAATACGCGCGTCGTGCGCGCGTATAAAATACGCCGTGTGCTATGGCCCTAATTTCAAGTCAAAAGTGAGTTCAAGTCTGAAGTCTTCTGAATCTGCCTGGAATTTTAAATTCATTGGATAATATTCGGTCTTCTTTAGTTTTTTAACTGTATTGCGTGTCTTTTTTAGTTTTATACTGTAAAGGAGAATAGAAAAACATTATTTTAAAGTTTTATCAACAAAATATTATGTACATCGACCATAATGTTTAGTTGCATAAAGGTAGGTACTTATAGAAATTTTATGGACTTGGTAACGTAATATGTATTGTAATCTAGGACGCTGACCGTACATGGAATCTTTGAAGGAGGTCGAATAGAATATCCTTACTATTTCAATTGGCTATCAAACTTTGCGTCCCAATTGTCCACATAATCCTGTTTTTTTAAGAACATAGCTATAAATATGCGTTACAAAAAGAGATGCGTGAAAACCGTGCGAACATTCTCAAGTTCCGGCTCGACCAAAAACGTCACAGATTTTTTTGTACATTTAGGACTGTGTATGTAAGTGTGGGACAGACGGAGATGGCGGGATGACCTGAACGCGTTTCTCGGCGACTGGCCCCAGACCGCTCTGGATCGGGAGGAATGGAGAACATGGGGGTAGGTCGTTGCCCAGCCGTGGGACACCAACCCTGGCTAGATATTTTTTTTAGTTGCGTTCGTACCTCTTTTGTAGACGTGTCCAAGTCGTACCATAAATTATGGCAGCCCTACTTGCGTGGGGTTTGCTGTGACTTGACCTACATAGCCTCGCTTTACATGGGGAAGCCATATTATTACCCTTTGACTATAACTTACAACTAGAATGTTAGGCATAAATCCAGTTTTGTGAGCGATAATTCTAATACAAACGACCTTTTGCTTAGTCGTCGCATCTCTTTGGTTTGGTAAAGATCTTTCGCATCCCACTTGTTTTGATAACATACATACGTCATACTTGTATTTCCTAATAGAGTAGGCAGAGTACACGAAACGTTAAATAGTCAAAAACATGACGACCTCACGCTTCGTAGCCCCATTTAGCATTATGTTAGGTTTGAACATAGTAGCCTAATAAATTAAGGTTAATTAAGGTAAGAACCTCGGAATCCGAGATACCCAGCTGGAAGTTTTGTAAATATTTGCATATTGAGGCCCTAAAAGTTGTCTCAAAACCTATATATACAAAACCTATATATATTCTAGGGTGTGAGCGACTATTAAATTTCAAGGTCAAAA
>BHDV01065567.1:0-21148 GCA_005406045.1 Adoxophyes honmai
TTTACGATTACGACGTCGTGTCGTGGACATGTGGCCAGGCCCTTTGTCTAGCATACTTTGTTCCGTGGTTGAGTATTAGCAATCAAGAAACGTTGGTGCAGCGCAGACGGCACACTTTATGTCCGATCGAGTCAGCGGCGCACAAAAAGTCTGCATGGATTGTATGCATTGCGCGCCGGACTTTTTGCGCGTTGTGTGCGTTACTGCATATAATTGCATAGGTTCTATTTTCACAGACTATAAAGTGCGTCACGGATAGTCTGTCGTCTGGGCAGCACCTAACAACAAATTAGGTACTTCACAGTTATATAATAGAGATAATACAGGGTTTTAGTGAAATAATTGCGCTGTTGGGTAAGCCCCGCCATTCAGTCAAATCCTTTACCATCACCTCCTTTGAACATTGTATTCCTCTGTCACTGTCTTATCTCTTAGAAATGGGCGAAACAACAACATAGCTAGTGTGAGATCGAGCGTCCACTAAAACTGCGAAGAGGTAGGCTTGCAAAAACTATCTACAAAAAGTGAACAAATCTAACCTATTTTCACATTGACTATTGACTACTTACTACACTCTATTAATTACAAGATTAGATATTCAACGGATAAAATTTGACTTTTTCTCTGAAATCCAAAGGTTAAAGTGAAAACTTATTAAGTAGGTACTAGGTATAATATTTTATTTATACATATTATGTTATTGTTATAGTTTACAATTTTATACTGTTACTATGTTAGTTGTAATAATTGTCTAATGTTTTTTTATTTAATACAAATCCTATAATCATTTGCGGCGAATTTCATGATTTCAATTAAAATCTTAAAAAACGGAGTAAAGCTTAGCTACGTCTCGCATCTCTACTGAACGTGGGCTTTAGAGCCGCGCTATCAATCGCCGATATTCTATTTATAACCATTGAATTACCGAGTCTGTTTCTGACAAATGTAAATGAGATTTCGCCTTGTTATACTCAAACGTCTTTTATATCTAATTCATGTTAACCAGTATTTCAATTGGAGGGATGGTTTTAAAACTGAATAGGTACTGCAGAAGAACTGTTCTGTGTTTTAGAAAGCAGAGTACTGTTCTTCTTGTTAGAGTAGTTGACTTATTAGTATTAGTAATTTTTAAACTTATTAAGTGACATTGTTTTTTATTTTTATTTTGTTTTGATGAATTTTATTGAGATGACAATTATTTTTTTTTTTTACAGTTTACTAGATAAATGTCATATTGTTTTGTCATATTGTATGTAACTGCTGGGACAGTAATAATCCTCGATGTTGCACGCCTAATTGAGGGCAGAACATAAGAACGATCCTAACACTAAGATCTTTTTGTATGACTATGTTCTAGCAATAAATATATTTGATTTGATTTGATTTGGATGAAGCAAAAGAGGTACGTCAGGATCGTAGGAAGTAGATAATGAAGTGGTAAAAACGTTTTTATTTGATCACAAAATGTAAATAAATTAGTGATTAGCAGTTGCTATGGCTTATTTTTTACAATGTTATGATAATAATTATAGTATACATACATACATACATAATCACGCCTATATTACCTAATGGGGACAGAGCGCACGAAACACTACATAGACAAAACCATGACTAATTCACGTTTCGTGGTCACTTATAGCAAATTTTTTAGCTTTTGAGATGGCAGGTATAACAGTGTTATGCTTAGTATAAATAGGTTTAGTAGGTATCCAATAACCCAACAAATAGTTTAATTATTTTGCCGTGTCGAAAATACGAAATGAAATGCTAGTTTCGTCACAGAATTTGAGCGTGCGTCAGCTTACACCTCAGTCGTCGAATTTTCGGTCCGTAATTCCATTGGCTTCACCACGCCACTTCTACATATTTGGATATCTGCGTAAATCGTATTACACTGCGGAGTTGTAAAAAGAACGAGGTTGTGTCACACCAAAGGAACGACGCAATGGAGAGCGAGTTAAGCGATACTTCTCGCTCGAGTGGCAAGGGATTTGTGGGTAGTATCGGAAATTTATCCACACGTCAGTTACTATTAAAGAGCTGACGACGTGTTCTCGAACTAGTGAGCTATGTTCGGAAGTTTGGTTTTACTGCTAATTTATAGGTAGAGTGACTGAAAAAAAGTGTTGAGTTTGTCCTCTGACAAACTGATGTCATAAGAGGTAACTTAGGGAGGTTTAGGTATACTTTAAGCGTAAGGATAGGAACCTGTCACTATTATACTACCTCTTCCGTCTGTTTTCAAACCTTACATTAAGCTAGAAGTGGCTGCGAAGCGTGAAATAGTCATAAACATGGTTTTGCCTATGTCTACTGGGTCTATGCTCTGCCTACCCCTTTTGGAAACATAGGCGTGAGTTTATGTATGTACGTATGTAGGTTTTAATGGTTTGATAAGGCTAAGTTATCCCCAGGGATACCAGGAGCTCATGAAGCAGAGATGATCATTATAATTTACGGGCACATCGTTAATAACCCGGCAGGGTAAGGGCACCAATTAACACCTCTAAATCAAATTTAATGTCATAATTTTCATGTATGATCATAAAAGGCCCTCATTTGGGGATTTTTAATTTCATTAGGGGGAATTTTGAAATTAACCTGCTGGTTTTGTTTTCATCCCTTAAGAGCTTTGCAGCGAAATGGTTGCACATCACCTAATGGGTTAGGGAGAACACATACAACGCTACATAGACAAATCAATGACTATTTGGAAGAAACAAAGAAAGAAAAAATTTTTATTTTTTGGTCCCCAAACCATCACCATACAAAAATAACAAAAAATAATAAACTTATAACTATTTCACGTTTCGTGGCTATTCTAGCATATTTTTAGGTGCAGGTATTATAGTGACAGGTTGATAGCCTGCCTAAAATAAAACTTGACATACTTCCCTAGTCGCCTCATTCGATATACACAGAAGAAATGGAGAGGATTCTAAATCCGGCACCACACGGAAGTGTGCGAACTTCAAAGGAACGAGTTCTTTCTGAGTAGCTCCATCTGTAAAAGGCTTTACTGTAATGCTAAAACCAGCGAGTAGTTATCCACTAGAATTCTAACGTCATTTTGGTTGTTCGGGGACGATTCCGGCAAACCATCGCGGCTATGTTCTTATTGGCCGGCCCAAGATCGCGCGTAACGCTAATGCCTTTTTTCTCTACGGTTATTGACTCTGTACAGTTTCGATGACAGTGACAGTTGACATTTATAAGTGACAAGCCACTAATGGTTTACGTGACAGGGTGGCCATTATTATCTCTTTAGTGTTTTTTCCTCTATGGCTAGAATTGACCATCGGGAACACGAATTCAGTATAAAATACACTTTGTTAGTTACCAACACGCAACCGCACAGCGACACGGTTCTATAATGCCGCTTCATACCAACTCAAACTAACTTTAATGATACACGACATAGGGTTGAACTTTAAGCAACCCTTAAAAGATACTAGAACGTGAGCGTTAGTCGTCTGGACCACATGGCAGCTAACAATTATGAATGGTAATTCGTTTAGCTCGTATTCCCATTCAAATAGATGTACAGGATAACTGGCTGAATCCTGTTGGTTTAGATTTCGGAGTCTGACAGCGATTGGATATGAAAATGAAGTTAGTGGATTGTTTGTTTTACGTCAAACTTGAGTGGTATTTCAAAAATTAGTAGAGTAAAGCCTGTCATACACTAAGCAGATACGATAATATTATATTATGTCTGTCAATATCGCTCCCTATACAATTCGATAAACTAACAAACACTGCGCAGATTATTTATGTTTTTTTGCATTCAAGTACATATTAAATTTACTTAGTTAGTACTTAGTGTATTGTGGGCGATGGGCTAGCAACCTGTCACTGCAATATCACGTTTAATCATCTGGTTACCCTGAAATCGAAAACGTGGCACTGGATTTTTGAATTCATGTGCTCTGCCTTCCCCTCTTGGGAATACAGGCGTGAGGATATGTATGTATTTATGTAAGTATCTGCAATCACGCCTGTATTCCCAAACGGGGTAGGCAGAGCACACAAAACGCTTTATAGACAAAACCATGACTATTCTTCGCCTAAGCTTCGTGGCCACTTAAACCATATTTTTTAGGTTTCGAGTTGGCAGGTATAACAGTGACAGGTTGCTAGCCTGTCAATAAAACATACTCTAATCTACTTCCTCGGTCGCCTCCTACGACATCCACGGAAGCAATGGAGAGGTGCTATTCTAAACCCGACACCACACGGGAATTTAACGCAATGACGGGATTAATGACTTTAAGGAAAATATTTCACAGGGTTTTTCAGACTGAGCGTCTAGTGTGTTCATTTCGATGGTGCAGTCGTTAACGAATTCGTTTGCGAGTTATCGCAAAATTGTATGAAAACCGAGACAGCGCCGCCAGCGGAACGTTTGCACAACTGCCACGGTCGACAAGTCTCCATACATTCTGCGACAACTCGCAAACGAATTCGTTAACGACTGCACCGTCGAATTGAACACACTAGACGCTCTGTTTCCAGTTTTGACCCTGTTTTAACCATTCGACCACTGGTTAAAATGTTACACAAACACCTTATACAGGGTGGCCCATCTAAAACGGTCAGTATGGGGAAGTCCGAAACTATACGAGATACGAAGATCTCTTCTTAGGAACCATGACATCGATTTTAATAAAAAGAAAAACTGCATTCATATATTTAAAAAAAACGGTGTACTCAGACCGAGAATCGAACCCGTTCAGAGTGATCACAGTTACAAACGTAGTAGGTATTGAGAAAGGCGGTGGTCACTTCGAACACCTACTAAAATAAATCAAAACAATGCATTTTATTAATTTTAGAAATCATGTTATACACACATATTTACTGCTTAAGACCCACACAATCGATAACTAAATAGAATTTTTTTTTTTCCAAAACAACTGGATTCGATTCCCGGACTGAGAAGGTACACATTTTTTTTTAAATGTATGAATGCATTTTTTCTTTTTATTAAAATCGATGTCATGGTTCCTAAGAAGAGATCTTCGTATCTCGTATAGTTTCGGACTTCCCCATACTGACCGTTTTAGATGGGCCACCCTGTATAAATCGATTCTTTCATGAGCCTGGTTTAGCGCATCTCAACTGTTAAGTCGTTAGGTAACAGCGTTTCGGAGCCACGTGCCACCATTTTGAAGTTGAACGCGTGCTGATAATAGCTGGAGCTGGCACGTGCGGTGCAGTTAATGCTCGCTTCATTACCTGCAGTATAATATTGGCTAGGTTTCGAGTTAGCAGGTATAATAGCAGGTTACCGTGTGAAGTCGGAATAGAATAACACCTCTCCATTTCTTCCGTGCATGTCGTAAGAGGCGACATCAAGATCCATTTGTTGTCAAACTTAAAATTATATTACAACTAGCTTTTGCCCGCGGCTCCGCTCGCGTTAAATTCGGAGTATCACGGAAGAGATTGCACACATATTTACCAATCTATAGCTTTGTACATTGAAAACTTCCACCCCTCACTTTTGGGAAATGGGGGGTTTTGAAGAGACAAAAAGTAGCCTATGTCACTCTCCATGTCCTAAACTATCTCTACCTAAAAAATCACGTCAATCCATTGCTCCGTTTAGCCGTGAAAGACGGACAAACAAACAAACAAACACACTTTCACATTTATATATTGGTACGGATTGGTTGCGAAGCGTGAAATAATCATGGTTTTGTCTATGTCACGTTTCGTATGCTTTGCCTACCCCACGTGTGAACACAGGCGTTGCATTGTGTAGAATAGCACCTCCCCCTTTCTTCCCGTGGGTGTCGTAAGAGTCGACTCAGGGAAAGAGTTAGTGTATTGTGGGGGATGGGCTAGCAACCTGTCACTGCGATATCACGTTTAACCATCTGGTTAGCCTGAAATTGCTAAACGTGGCACTGGATTTTTGATTTCATGTGCTCTGCCTACCCCTTATGGGAATACAGGCGTGAGAATATATTATGTATGTGTAGGCGTTGCATTGTACACTCGAACCAACTGATTCCTGACCCACCGCAGAACGTTGTCACAATAAACGTAATAAAGATTTCCTTTGTCAAGCAATCCAATGTCACTATGACGTTCACTGTAATTAGGTTCTATTGTGGGTCAGAAATCAATTGGTTCGAAAATTATTACTCACCCAACAAGATTGACGTAAAATATGTAAACTAAAATGTCTTTATAATATCATATCGACACACCCTGCTCTGAAACTCCGTGAAATTGACCTCTATACGCCTGCCTGGATTGATTTGTAACAGAACACGACGATTCCTCATACTTTCAAAATTTGATACCCATTGCTTGCTTCTGACAACGCAGCGAATTCATCTCTAATACTTAGCCTTCAATGAATACTGAACGTTTGAAGCAGTCGCGAGTTTCTCGGTACACGCTCGCTGCGTGGGCAGACTTGGTACCCTAGGGTGCGTTACCATGGCAACGGCTCGGTATTGCAAATAATACAAGATGTTTCCTGATTATTACTTCACGATTTATTTTTAATGAATGTGATTTCCGTGGAACCATTACTGAAATTGTAAACGAGAAAATATTAGCAACGTTTTTCGGTATATATGAAAGGAATTTCTGTATGACCATACACTAACAAAAATACTTTGATGTTGTCACGATTGAAATCATTTTAATACCTAATTACGCACATAATTTCCGTGTGGTGTCGGGTTTCGAATAACACCTCTCCATTTCTTCCGTGGATGTCGTAAGAGGCGGCTAAGGACATGGGTTAAGGTATACTTTAGGCGACAGACTAGGAACCTGTCGCTATTATACTACCTCTTACTTTATTATTGAATTCATGTGCTCTGCCTACCCCTCTTGGGAATACAGGCGTGAGAATATGTTTGTATGTATGTATGCCTGCCTAAAATATCCCTTAACCAAATTTCATTGGTCGCCTCAGACATCTATGGAAGAAATGCAGAATTGATATTCAAAACCAGAAGCGCTATTGTCTAACGCACCACAACAGAAAATTGCTTTGATATTAAAACATTTCAAAGTGATTTTTGATTTCAACTGTCAAATTAAAAACGATGTAGATTTTTGTTGCGTTAGACAATAGCGCTGCTGATTTTAAACATAAAACTACCGTGAGACTCACTCATAGTGAAAAATAACGGAACTACTCACGTTCTTTATACCAAGATTACCTCGACATGTTTCGGGTCAATCCGTGACCCATCATCTGGAGCTACGCGCCACGGCAGCGGATAGACGCGCACTCCGAATTCAACATCATCATCAGCCTATATACGTCCCACTGCAGGGCACAGGCCTCCTCTCAGTATGAGAGGGCTTGGGCTATAGTTCCCACGCGGGCCCAGTGCGGATTGGGAACTTCACACACAGCGTTGAATTACTTCATCGCTGTGTGTAGGTTTCCTCACGATGTTTTCCTTCACCGAATAGCTCGTGATAAATATCAAATGCGATACTCCGAATTATGTCGAGTTAATCTCGGTATAAAAACGTTAGTAGTTCCATCATTTTTCACTATAAGCGCTGCTGATGCCACACGGATGTGTCTATACAGATGAAATTGCGGGTTACAGCGTTATTCACAAAAGGGGATACTTAACGTAATTTCACGTCATCCCTTTACTTTCCCGCGTAAAATCACGTCTTACCCCATTACCTCTATTCCCCATCTAATCAGAGGTCGTTAACCTGACAGTGCAGCCAGCTGGCAAGATTATAAGGAAGACAATATTTTACGTGCCGATTGTACCTACCTTCGGATTTGCTGCGAAATATTGTTTGAAATACGTAATGGCATTCGATTGAGTACTTCTTAACTAGATGTAAACATTTTTTAGGTTTAGGGACTTATTTTTTTTTTACAATTTGTCCGTTAGGGCCGGCTAAGGTCTGGGACCATACTGCCTCGTCTTCAGTAGATATATTCAGAATTTGTTATTAAATCTACACTTAACCTAACTTAACCTAAATCATTAGAATGCGAGGGTGGTGTAGTACGCATTCTAATGCTCAATGAAGTTTAGCGCGAGATGAACAGTCCAAAGCAGACGTAATCGCGAGGGCCGATTCCCTTTACTTTTCACATTCCCTTTAATGTTCATGGTTAAATGACACATCATTGCACTAATTCCACCACACTAACACAATAATAGCCACTAAATTTTCATTAATTTAATTGAAAAGCAAAGCACGTCCTACTTTGTCAGTTTCCCGCGCAAAACTTGTTTAACCTCCTGACGACTGGCGTGCTGCATAGTACATAAAATAAAAGTCATTTGTAACTTTGTCTATGGGCATTAAGGCGAGGTTCTACTAGATTTGTACCCCGCGTCCCTCTCGCGCAAAAGAAGGCGAAGGCGGGGTAGCGGGCGACGCGGCAGGTTGTCAATACGTTGGGCACGCGGTCAAGTTTTAGAATAAATATGAATTTAAAAAATAAACAACATCGATTGAAAACTATAATTTCGCAGGTTCTCTGTAGTACTTAAAGATAAATATTTCCATATAAAAATTATGTAGAAATTAAAAAGAATAAAACCATATAATGGGTTTTAGTTTTTATTTTTGCCTGTTTTCGAGAATTTATATGATCGAGGAAAGTACATCCTATCGTGTAACCAATTAGCACGTTCCTTAGGCAATATCTTTACGTATAACATATATTTTTTTCAAGACTGTCATTTAGCAGAAAGTATGTAAAACATTAGATCTTGCAACCTTCAATTCCGTCTCCCTTGGAATACCTCGCCTTAAGGGTCAATTTTGAACTGCACATAATTTGACGCTGGTCGTCAGGAGGTTAAGGGACTCAACTAAATGTAAACAAACTTGATGTCAGATTTGACAGGTTTTTTTACTACTTATCGGATGTTCAAATAGTTTAGCAAAGGAATCTTATATTTATTGAACTGATGGACGAAAGTGTTCTAATTTCGATTGTTTCTCGAATACCTGAACTAAGGCACCAACAGAACCTTTTTTGTTTTTTTTTCCTTTGAAAAACTGTTTGAACATCCGATAAAATGTTTACTACCTCTTAACCTGCGAAATCTAACAACTGAAGTTTGTTTACATTGTCAAATACATAACCGCCCAAAGTATAAATCCTATATTTGAATTATGACATTTAAACCAAATTAAACGAATGATTTACTAAAACTTGGTTTTGCGTAAGCTCTAAAAATGCTCTCACAATCGTAATCCAGTTTACACGAAAGCACTTTATCGCGTCGCTTGAGATCGACATCGCTTTCCTCCGTGAAACGGATGTAGATTTTTAGCACATACATACATATATTATTCTTACGCCTGTGTTCCCATAAGGGGTAGGCAGAGCACATGAATTAAAAAATCCAGTGCCACGTTTAGCAAATTCAGGGTAACCAGATGGTTAAACGTGATATTGCAGTGACAGGTTGCTAGCCCATCGCCCACAATACACTAACCCTTTCCCAGAGTCGACACTTACGACACCCACGGGAAGAAAGGGGGAGGTGCTATTCTAACCAGGCACCACACGGGAGATTTTTAGTGCGTTAGACCATAGCCCTGCTGGAACTTGGAGCAATTCTTTTTCAACGCAGCAAAAAAGTAGAATATCCTAACAAGGCAGACATTCGTCCTCTTATACCCAATCCAGTCTAACAGATAACATAATTTCCTACGAATCCATCAACTTCAAAGCCCCACAAATAAATCCCATACGCTTTATATAAGGAGGTTATTCAGACATAGAACATGTCTCCTTGTTACCAATCACGCCCGCGGCACGCAATATACGGAAATTGAAAATGTTCGCAACATGTCCAGGCTTCGGACAGTAGCCGTCGGCGAACAGTACGTCATGATATTAATTGTAATAAAAAAATTGTCACTATATCTGTTTCATCGTCATCAACAATATTATAAAGCTGAAAATGTAGACGGAAAACTAATCAATAATCATGCCACAAACAAAAAAAAGTAAAAAAAAAACTTTTAAGTAAAACGGTTTTATTTTAGTCTAATCAATGTGTATAAAACCGTTTTACTTAAAAGTTTTTTTTTTTACTTTTTTTTTCGAGCTTTTAGTTTTTTTTTATTTGATATAGTGCACTGTATTCTCCATGCAAAGACCTTTCAATTGATACCCATATTGATGGGGTAGATTAGAATTAGGTCATCCGCCATTTTGTAGCGGCGGCCATTTTGAATTTACAATGACAATGAATGTACATTATTGTATTGTCACCACAACTAAAAGCGCATACCGAATTTCAGATCAATCAGCTGACGGAAAGAGGGTGAATTATCAATTTCTTTTGAACCAACAAAGACCAAAGAATAAAGTCTAAAACAAACGGGGTAAGCTAAGTAAAACCGTTTAATAAAAGTCTACTTTCATTGGACCAACTTTTAAACAGTTCCCTCTTGCGGATACCGTCCTGGCTATTCTACTACCAGGTTATTATAATGTCATCATCATCATCATCATTTTAACCATAAGACGTCCTCTGCTGAACATAGGCCTCCTCTTTAGACTTCCGTAAGTACCTGTCGGAAGCGACCTGCATCCAGCGTTTTCCGGCGACCTTTATCAAGTCGTGTGTTCATCTTGCAGGTGGACTCACTCAACGTCGACTTTTTCGACTTACCTACTCAACTTTACAAAATTTTGACGATTACAAGCAAACGTCGGCCCAAGCGAAACTAAACTAACGCCTATAAAAAAAATCCAACTGTCAAACGGTCTTGCCCTACTGCCTGAACTCTGTGCGCTATCCCGGGCGAGGTAACAGGGTCCGGGAATTTTTGGCCGCCCCGGATTATTGGCGTTTGTGATTGTAACCCAGTGAGGAATTAGGAGAACCCGTTCAGCGGGCGGTCGGCCGTGCGTTTGCGCTTGACTGTCCGCTTTCGTTTGTGTAGTGTGTGTGTATGTGTGTGTGTGTGTGTGTGTGTGTGTGTGTGTGTGTGTGTGTGTGTTACATTATTACATACATACATACATGTAATCACTCGTGTATCAATTGTGGCATACGAAACGTGACAAAGACAAAACCATGATTATGAGTATTTTACGCTTCGCAACCACTTCTATCATAATTTTAGATTTGACTTCAGGTGGAAAGAGGTTAATAATGACAGGTTGCTAGCCTGTTGCCTAAAAAAATCTTACATAGAAAAATACTAGTGTTTTTTGGACTACATTTCAAGTCATTACAATTTGGCCCAAAAGTCCAAAGAGAGCTACCTAAATTTCTTAGGCACCTCTGTCATTCACGAAGGAAATGGAGAGGTATTAATTTCAACCCGACGTGACACGGCACAATATAAATTATTATAAAATAATTTATACATGCATTGTATATTACGCTATACGAGCTAGCAAAATGTTAATAAATTGCTTTCCCTTTTTTTGGTCTGCAACCTTATTGCGGCTATCTTCTCTCTCATTGGCACAAATTAGGTATAGGTACCTACTCAGCAAAAAACTAACGTCTAGTATAGTTTACGTTTAGTGAAATTCTCACTGAACTTTACTCAC
The DNA here is from genome assembly GCA_005406045.1 of Adoxophyes honmai. Taxonomy (NCBI): domain Eukaryota; kingdom Metazoa; phylum Arthropoda; class Insecta; order Lepidoptera; family Tortricidae; genus Adoxophyes; species Adoxophyes honmai. The sequence continues at coordinate 11,549 of BHDV01065567.1, forward strand.
ATTTTCAAGATATCACTAAGGCTGTCCCATAATTCTAGGTATAGTTATAAAAGCGTTCTTAAGTCGTTTTTAAACCCTTATTTGGGACGGCGATTAAATGGAAGGCGACAACCTACCCTCAAGACCGAAGTTTTGATTAGAAATTTATTGGAAAATCATAATTGTTCCCGACTTATGAAATCCCTTCAATCGAATTTGATCAAATTTTGTTTCCAAAGACTTAAAAGCGTTGCTTTAGTGTTAATTAATTTGACAGTTTACTTAGCACGTTTTAGGGTTCCGTACACAAGGGGTGGAAACGGTACCCTATTACTGAGACCCTGCCCGTCTGTCACCAGGTTGTATCTCACGAACTTCACAGATTTTAATTAAGTAAGTAAACGGTTTATTGTACAAAAGGAAAAAAACACAAAATACAAAAAACAAAAATTATATGCAAATTAAATTGCGAAGTATTAAGGCGGACTTATCCCTCGAGGGATCTCTTACAGCCAACCTTTGAGAGGCAGAGAGGAAACTAAATTATTGTCACCGACAAAAAGAGAGGATACAAAATCATGGTGAAATACAGTACAACAAATATTCACAAATTATACTATATAAATATATAATATAGTATATGTGTAGTAGTATATGTGTAATATTTATAAGGTTTATAAATAGGTAGGTATATAAATACAATAATAAATAGATCGGTATATAAATAACACAAACATACACAATTAAGGAGTAGGTGTGCGCCATTTATCTTCTTCAGGCGTTCCCTGAACGAGTAAACCGATGATGATTGCCAGACAGAAGTCGGCAACCGATTCCACAGCCTGGCACCGTGCACTGAAAAGGATTTGGCATAGATTTTGGACGAAGTAGGAGAGGAGGCTAAAAGGAGATTGCCAGAAGCTAAATAGCTGAATAGATTTTGTTTTTCTATTGCCGCTATAATAACAAATACTTTTCCATCAAAAAATGTAGGAACTCTTTTGGATATCACAACTCTTTCCCTGTGTATTAGCCTGCGAGTAGACGTAAATACCAATGAAATAGCATCGCTGTCGCTGTGGCTCTACGGTCGATATCTTAGGCCACCACGGCCTCTCTTGCCAAAGGAGCGCCGGCTGTCTGTCCCGCCATGCTTCCTTGAACGACGTCATCCGAAGGGCCCTTGCTACCGTCAACGTACCGACTATTTTGGAGCCGAATGGTATCGCACCTGATGGCAAGCGGCCTGATGGCATGACGCACGTTCTGTGGAAGCAAGGCTGGACACTAGTCTGGGACGCCACGAGCGTGGATAGCCTTGTCTCACGTCTCATCTAAAGGCTGCAAGAACTGCAGAGGAACATAAACATCGCAAATATGCAGCCCTTGGTGAGAGCTACATTATTTGCGCCGTTTGGTGTTGAAACTCTTGATCCGTGGGGTCCAAACACGCGTGATATCGCAAAAGAGATATCCGCAAGCCTTATTGGTAGTTCCGGTGACCAGCGGGCTGGCAGCTATTTTGGACAGCGGATTAGTCTTGCTGTCCTGCGAGGTAACGCTACCAGCCTTCTGGGCACAATTAGCAGCGACGGCGATTTGGGGGTAATTTTTAATTTATAGTTTTAGTTTTATCTCATTATAGATTTAGACTTTGATTTAATTTATATAGTTTTATTCTATAAGTTACTTTATTTCATTTTTTTGATGAAAGGGTTGTTACTTTGCTACCTAAATCATAAACTCTTACGACATCCACGGAAGAAAAGACGAGGTGTTCTAAATCCGACACCACGCAGGGCGTTGCCTAAACGAGCAATTAATATTTAAATGTATACCCCGTATAGATTTAATTGCAAAGTGCCGTGTATTTCAAAAGCTCCAGCGCCCAGAACGTCCGATTCTCACCAACATTGGCTACGTTTGGCGTCGTGGGCGCTTTGACTATGCGCAAACAAATGTGACTAAATTGGTAGGGAATGAGGCGTCGAGTGATATGCAAATTTAGTATAAACTCGTTGTTGACTTACACAAATGGGAAAAGGAATGTTTTCCTTCAATTCATTGAGATATTAGGCAAATAACGAGTCACGAGATTAGCTAGGGTTGGGCTTGTAGAAGTTTTTGCTTGTAAATTTTGTTGACCTATTTTGGGGGACGGATTAAAAGCAAATTTTACACGAAAAGTTTTTCGATCAAACTGGCTAAAGTTGCATCTACCATTGCACAGCGCTGGATTATCCATTGTATATTGGATTTTTTTTAAGTTCCGTGATCGTTAGAGGTTATTGAGAAAAAATAATAAATGTGGTTTTTCAAACTTGCTAAAAGTGGTCACTAATCTTAGAATGAACGTGGTTTTGACTTGTGGCGATTTGTGTGATCTGTCTCACCAATTTGGGAAGCGTGATTGTGTGTAAATTAAGCACTAAAATTTTAGGCGACAGTCTAAGCTATAGAGAGTAATGGCGTTGAAAGTTACTCCAAAAAAACTATCTAAAAGTTTAAGAGATGGGTGCATAAATAATGTATGAGAAGAACAGAACTAACGTAAACAAATTGCGACAATAAAGCGAAATGAATGCCACACTTGTATGAAGTTGATAAAATTCCTTTGATGACAGAAGCGTCTGCGAGCTTGCTTCTATATCAAAAAGGTCACATCATAAACGAAGATTTTACGCCAAAAATAAACTCTAAATCTGAAAAAACTGAGTCGCATTTTGGTTGCAATTCTTATAGTTACATTAAATATTGTGGCGGTATACAAAACAAAATTTAAATGATACGTGCATTTTCCACCAACTTATTACACTTTAATTTGTTTTATTTTTAGGGCAGACAACAGTGGGATTTCACAAGCGGTGTAGTTTATATTATTCATGTTGAGACTAGAATTTGCATGTGTTATTGTTGTGGTAATTTTGAATAGGTTTCATCCGTTATCTATAAGTTATGTGACGAACTGACAGACTGATAGGCGAAACACAACTAAAATAATGCATTGGAAGTATTATCTGAGTAGTCCAATGACCAATGCCATTGCATTTGCCGTGTAGTGTCGGGATAGAATAACACCTATCCATTTCTTCCGTGAATGTCGTAAGAGGCGACTAAGGAAATAGGTTTACGTGTCCCTTAGGCGACAGACTAGCTACCTGTCTAAAACTATGCTAGAAGTGGCTGCGAAAAGTGATATAGTCATACTCATGGTTTTGTCTATGTCACGTTTCGTGTGCTCTGCCTACCCTAGTTAGGAACACAGGCGTGATGGTATGTGTATCCATTGCTATTGTTCGACACTTGGCATCTCTATAACATTAATAAATGAAAAATGTGTTAGTTTCTTTGCGTATAACTCGAGACTGATTGAACCGATTTTTAACGGGTTTGTTGCGATCGTCTCGGTCAAAAGCTAAAAAGGCTTAAAGAAAGGAAAACATTTTCAAAAAATCTTATGTCCACTCATGCGAAATCGAGACGAGGCGCTAGTTTTATATAAAAGCTGACTGTTCTTATATTTCTTTTCGCAGCGAAATAGAATTTAGTTTCACTTACCAACTACATGTCTTTTGCCGGAAAATTGCAGGCGTTAAGTTTGTAACAAGCCACCCAGTTTAGTAAAGTTTTATAGTTTCTTACGCGGCAAATACACTATCGAACCAACTGATTCCTGACCCACCGTAGAACGTTGTCACAATAAACGTCATAAACATTTCCTTTGTCAAGCAATTCAATGTCACTATGACGTTCACTGTGAATAGGTTCTATGGTGGGTCAGGAATCAATTGGTTCGATGGTAATAGCAATCATACCTTTGCTTTGGTATTCTTAATAACTGTAATTGATGAGTCGTTTGAAACTATTATTTAGTGTATGCGGTTAAGGGGCTCATTCAACTAAACCAGAATAAAATCGACTCTTGAAAAGCGCATGATAAGCGACATTTTTTACGATAGTAAGGTTGTTCTATTTCGTCTTTAAAAATTAAAGGACTCGAGTTTTAAATCGAGTTTAGTCTTAATTAGGTGAAAGTATAGTTTATACAACGGTTATAAGTTACACTTTTTTAGTAATATAACTTTGAATCTAAAAATAAGCTAAGCTTATGAAACGTGAAAATAGTTTGGTTTAAAAAAGCGTGTACCTATTTTACCTATGGACGTACAACTATTATTACGATAGTACTTAGGCATACGTATGTATTTACAATCTAGTTATCTATAGTCTTCAAAAAGCTCAAATTAATTTACATTGCAAGCTACTATTGAGACGAAATTTTAAAATTAAAATCTGAAACTACAGACCTTAGAAAAAACGTATTGTCGAGCGAACCCTTCTAATTCACCCTCACAGAAACAGAGTATCTTCAAAAGTACCTATTCACCTCAAACTCTATAAGCCCTTTAGCAAACCACAGTTCTATACTTTCACAAGCATCCATCAACAGAATTAACATACGAGCACAACCGCCTACCATTTGCCAAAATTAACCGCCTCTCATTCGTTTCGAACATTTTTCACCCAATAACCATTTCTAGGGATTTATTAGCGATTGAGCCTCGTCCCTATCAATGGGTTCTTCGATTTATAGCATATTAAGAGGATTTTTATTCTATTAGGAGCACCGCCTGCGGCTTTTGATGTTCACGATTCGGAATACTTTGCCCTGAATCGGAGTGTTTGAATGGGAAAACGGTTTTTAGTCTTTGTACTTTAGATAAGGACTCAATACCTGAGATTCGTGAAAAAAACTATAATTCATGAAGACGCCTTGAGGAGGAAATTTAGATCCAAAAGGAGAGTTATGTTGGAACGTTGGGACGGTCACTTTTCAAGACGATTGGCAAATACTCAGGATAGGGAAGAATGGCGGAAGAAAGGGGAGACCTTTGATTAGCTGTGGCTATTAGTAGTATTAGTTTATTAAAAAAAAAAAACAATGCAGTCCAAGTTTAAGAGCGTATGACAAATGGAAAGACCAGAGCTCTGCTGGTTTTGCTAAAAAAAACGATCTTTCCCAGGCAACCTTTTTATAATGAATGAAGAAAAGGAACAGGTCAGCAAGAAACGCGAGGTAAAAAAAATACTAAAAATAAGACATAGAAAACGACCGATGATGTGTTAATACTAGAAATGGGTCTGAAAAGATTTATTTCATTGGTTTAGGCATAAAAAGAAGGGAATACTTTTTTAATGTGCAATATCGAACTGTCGAAGCAGTTGGTTCTTGAACCACCACAGAACCTATTTACAGAAAACTTTGTAGTGACATCGCATTGCTCGACAAAGGAAATCTTTATTCCGTTTATTGCGACAACGTTCTACAGTGAGTCAGAAACAGAAATCAATGGCTCAGTCTGTCGAAAATGTCTGGGGCTGTAGACTTACCACAGCAACAAGATGGACTACCTATCATGTTTTAACGCTAGTTAGACAATAAAGCTGATATCACAGCTGTCCGGGAGACCCGTATGGGCTGTTGCTACGGGCGCCCGGAGCGGGAGCACAAATGAGGAACTAGCTAGAGCATCGTTTCACAGCGACGCGGAGCGGGTCCCGTGCGCACCAAGCCGGGTCGCTGTGAAACGATGCTCTAGTTCCACATTTCATTTGTGCTCCCGCTCCGGGCGCCCATAGCAACAGCCCGTACGGGTCTCCCGGGCAGCTGTGAACCCAGCCTAATAATAGAGGTCTATCTCGCGCGTAAATCAACATAGGCCAGCTGATATTATTTATTTTAAGATAATGTTTTAATGTCGTGCGACCTTGATACCACATACGCTAGCATGATTATGATTACCCAGCCTCCTCAACCATTTCAACAATCGTAGAATAACAAAAGCAATCGGAATTCCAGAAAGTTCATGTCTGCCCGGATCGCTTCACGTCTCTGATTTAATTTACATCAAATTGGGCAAACCTTGGTTTGAAACACTGAAAAAACATTTGTTTAACATACTGCCACGAGTAAGCATAAATACTGCGAATCGATCCTTCAAGCATGACTGTGTCAAAATTTAACAACAGTCCTTTTTATTTAATTCTTTTAAACCCTACTTAGGGCGCTTGTGCACTACCATGAATTTTCCGGTCCGGCTTTTTATTTGAGCTCTCGTCTCGCTTGCTCTTCCATTAAATAGTATTGACGTGAGCGGGACGGCGCGACAAACTGTAAAAACCTAGACGACTGGACCGTAAAATTCATGGTAGTGCCAAGCGCCCTTAGGGTCAATTCCCACCAAAAGAGCAGCGCAGCGCGGCGTAGCGCAGCGACCCGCTCCGTGGAATGAGAATTTCAACTTTATTTTCATTACAATAACACTTATTATCGCATGAGAAAGTCTAACGATGCGCGCGCATACCCGCGTATCCATGGTGATAACAACGCATTCCATAAACGAAGCCGCAGGAATGCCCGAGGATGCTCGAGCAGTCGCGACGGCCGCTGTCAATACATATGTCAATATGTCAATAATTATGTAAATTCCAGCGACTTCCTACGCATTCCAGCGGCTTCTCGAACAGTCGCAGGAATCGTCGCGCATTCTCCACGGAGCGGGTCGCTGCGCTACGCCGCGCTGCGCTGCTCTTTTGGTGGGAATTGACCCTTACTGTGTGATACCCAGTTTAGAATAACATTTCTCCATTTCTTCCGTGGATGTCGTAATCGGCGGCTAAGGAAGAGGATATAATTTAGACGACATACTAGCAACTTGTCACTAATTTTGTACCTCTTAACTTTTTAACCTGAATAAAAAAATGCTAGACGTCGCTATGAAACTTTAAATTGCCATGACTGTGTCATGTGTGCTCTACCTACCCCATTTGGAAATATAAGTGTGAAGTATGCATGTATGTATATATCATCATCATCATCATCATCAGCCTATATACGTCCCACTGCAGGGCACAGGCCTCCTCTCTGTATAGAGAGGGCTTGGGCTATAGTTCCCACACGGGCCCAGTGCGGATTGGGAACTTCACACACAGCGTTGAATTACTTCGCTGTGTGTAGGTTTCCTCACGATGTTTTCCTTCACCGAATAGCTCGTGATAAATATCAAATTCGATATCATTCCGAAAAATTCAGAGGTGCGAGCCCGGGGTTTGAACCCACGACTCTCTGCTTGAGAGGCCACTGGTCGAACCGCTGGGCTACCACGGCTTATATATGTGTACCCTGTTATTATAATGTATGATTAAACCCTCGAAGAAAACAGAAGTGACATAAAAGATTGATGCCTGTATTGTTTTAATAATAAATGTGTGTTTTTTAACGGGCTTCATACAAAAGTATTGGCCCAAAGAACAAAATTAAATAATCCTACACGAAAAGTATGAAACAAGGAAAGAAAATCATTTTTATTAACACAATTTGACACAGATAAAACACTGTTGGTGATTTAATCTAAAAATAAGCCTTAAGCAAACCATAGCCAAGTACGTATGCAGTGAAATATTTGAATTTGGGACCAAACAGCGGAAACAGCGCCAAACGGGCTGCATTCAGCGCGATATTGCCACACCGCTGATTTTCAGTGCGACTCAACACCAAGCTTAGTATTAAAAAAACCGTATAAGGTCAGGTGGGGGAAGAGAAACGCAGGGGTAAGAGGGCACTACAGACCATACTCACTCATAACTCGTACGAGTTATGGTCTGTGGTGCCTCTTACCCCTGCCCTGCCCCTGAATTTCTCTTCCCCCACCTGACCTTACTACATTTTTTGTCACGATCCACCTCAATACCGAGGCAACCCATTTTCTTTACAAACCTTTTAAAATCAAAGGCAACGCTAAATAAAGTTGGGCCGTAATTGAAAACAGCAGAGCAAGATGAAGACCAACAAGATTAAAAGTTTATCGAGTCTGTGGAATGGTGTGCAATCGGATCTTGGGGGATTAATGTGTTTCAGTGGTCTCCCCTTTGTAGGACTATAAAGACTGGCTACTTCAATAATTAATCTCTTCTAAGTCTATTGAAAACCGTTGTATTGAATTCCATTATAGCCATCGGCAAACTTGGCGTCTGGTAACACTGCAACCTTGCATTCTATTGTTACTGGCTGGTTAAATTTTCGGAGCGGTTTGAACTAAGAATAGTTTGAAAGGAACTTCGCGTCGTTCCGTGATTTGATTTTAGAATGCATTTCGGTTGTCGGGGTTTTTCTTTTGTTTTGTTTTTGTTAGAAGTACGGTCGAACAAGAAAGTGGTCTACCACTTTTGACAAAAGTTTCTGTGAGATCAAAATTATCACAAGGTTGACATTGTCACTGTCATAATATTATGGCGAGGGGAAATCGACCTTGTTGTTTCATGAGGTTCAAATGAATATCGATCTTGAGGGGGTAGACCAATTTCTTGGTCGACTGTACCTACCTGAAATCTATACAAACCTACAATTTTGCTAGAAGTGGCTGTTTTGTCTATGCCACGTTTCATGTGCTCTAGCTACCCATTTGGGAACACAGGCGTGATTGTAGGTATATATGTATGTAACAATATGCAACGTAACAACAAATGAAGTGTCTTACATTTTTTCGAGACTTTCTACATACATACATACATATTCTCACGCCTGTATTCCCAAGAGGGGTAGGCAGAGCACATGAATTCAAAAATTCAGTGCCACGTCTAGCAATTTCAGGGTATGCAGATGGTTAAACGTGATATTGCAGTGACAGGTTGCTAGCCCATCGCCCACAATACACTAATCCTTTCTCATTTACAAAATAGACAAGATTAAATGTAACATGTGCATACGTATGTATGTATTACTCTAATAAATTCGCCCACTCAATTCCACTCCACTTTTATTCTTATTTGACGATCGGTTAAACGCCAAAGAGTTCTCGACGGGCCATAAATACTTCGTAAAATCTTATTTCTGTCTGTACACAGTGTCTGGACTGAGGCGAAAGACATAAAATAAGATAAGTTTTATCAGATAAGTGTATTAATATTTGATGGCTTCATCTGAAGTGTTTTCCTCGCAAATTAAATTACACACAAGCAGAAATATTAAGCTCTATTTATTTTATACATTAAACCAGCGTTTCTCAAACTTTTTTAGTGACGGAACCCTTTTGGAAAGCGAAACACTTGACGGAACCCTACAAAAAACAGCAGTTTTTAAAAATATTATTTATCCACCCGTCCGTCCATGTATTCGCCGCGTCAAAACTTTGGATCAGAGAATGGCGTTTTGTTTTTTTTTTCTAAATTCTTGCGGAACCTCATCAGGTACATCACGGAACCCCAGGGTTCCGCGGAAAACACTTTGAGAATGGCTGTCCTAAGTCATCTTCATACACGGAAGAAACAGAGAGATGGTAATTCTAAAGCCGTACCTGTACCAAAAACGGCTCCGGACCTCTGCCAACTCTCTCCAGCATACCCTCACGTCCCTTTAACTTGATTGTTCCTTTAAGTTGGCAACTCGCAGACTCTAAACTTGTTTACAAGAAAAGGGTAAACTCGATTCCTATTATCTGGAGTTGCTGCGAGTTCATACGGGCCTCCTTTATGATTGAATCTGTGTCGATTGCTTTCTGTAAGTTTAAGTTTCGTGGATCTACAGATGTAGTGAGAAACTTTTTTCCTTCGGGAAAACTCGGA
>BHDV01065568.1:0-35956 GCA_005406045.1 Adoxophyes honmai
GTATCTCGAATTCCGAGGTGATTTCCTAACCTTATTAGACTATTACAGGCGGTTTGATTGTTATTGAATGTTGTTCAAATTTAACCTCTCCGTTACTGATTAATTTGAAATTTTCTGAATTAGTTTTGGTTTTCTTTAATTTTAGCACCCATGTGTTCAAAGTAACATTACACCACTCTACTTCTTCCGTGGCAGTTGTACATTGTTTAAGTCGACAATACGAGGGCAGCTAAGCAGCTTGCGCCACCGATAAGTCGATTGTGTACAAATATTATTTATCCGGATCCCAAAGATTCCGGATTCGAATCCGAAGATGTTGAATTTAATGCGGAATTTGAGGATGTGATTCTTAGTATTTACGGCATATTGTCCCAAAATACTGGTATGTTGTTGATTTCAAAGCGTTATCATGATCACCCAATCGGTCTCTCGATCAAAGAAGCACTGTAATTTCTTAACAGCGAAACGTAAACAGAAAATTACTTTCGATTTCTACAAAAAAAACAACAAATCGATACTTCAGTTCTATTGTCGATTCGTTTTTTGCTGAAAAAAAAGGAAAGAAAAATTCGGGCTTTCTACACAACAGCAACAGTCAAATACAGTTGATGAGGACTTTATTTCTTTAGCTGTTAAGTTCAAAATCCAATTCATTATGCGTTTGTAAAATGCTATAACTAACATGCCAACGCCGATACACTTTCACTACGATTACATCGAGCAGAGAAATATATAGCTGTCTCGTTTTAACGTATGTCAATAAATTACCTCTCTTTTTGTTTCTATTTGCTGGAAGTGTCAAGTATTGTGATTGCATTGTTTAATTTAATCATAATTGGAATGAAGGAGGTACATTAATTCACGTTGTAACATGATAATTATGGACTTCGACACGCAGTGGAAGTATTGTAACAGTCTAACTAAGTGAGTTCTGACCGACTGTCACACTCTGTCACAGTTAGGCGCTGCGCAGACGACAGTGTTTTGTGCGATCGAGTCTGTGGAGCAATAAATTGTCTGAATGGCGCGCTGACAGTTTCCAGGAATTTCCATTCAGAGTTTCGTGGAAATGTCAGCGCGCCATTCAGACAATTTATTGCTGCGCAGACTCGATCGCACAAAACTCTGTCGTCTGCGCTGCGCCTTAACGTAATAAAAATTCCCTGTCACTATGACGTTTACTGTAGATAGTTTATATGGTAGGAAAAGATCAATTGGTTCGATAGTACTTACTTACATACATACATTACATACATCACGCTTATAATTATTCCCACATGAGTTAAGAAAAGCACACTAAATGCTACATATTCCAAGCCATCACTATTTTCTTTTTTTCCTAGCCACTTCGGACATGAGCCACATTTTTTTTTTTATAAGTTAAGAGGTATAATAGTGACAAGTTGCTAGCCTGTCGCCTAAAGCGAACCTAAACCTATTTCCTTGGTTGCCACCTCTGTGGTGTCGGGATAGAATAGCACTTGTCCATTTCATCCATAGATGTCTTAATAAAAGTTTTGATGCCGAATAACAGAACAATGTCAATATTTAATTCATTGAAATAAAATTGATTAATAATTGCACCATTACGTGTACCGTGCGATGCGACGAACCATTCACTAAATGTAACGTCATGTCTGAGTCGAATGCTTTACGCCGTTTTTTCTAGGGTTCTTTTTGACAAAACTTGGTTTAGTTTCACCTGTCTCGATCTTTATTTATATTATCTGTAAACAAATACACATACATACATATCCTCACGCCTGCATTCCCAAGAGGGGTAGGCAGAGCACATGAATTCAAAAAATCCAGTGCCACGTTTAACATTTTCAGGGTAATCAGATGGTTAAACGTGATATTGCAGTGACAGGTTACTAGCCTATCGCCCACAATACACTAACCCTTTCCCAGAGTTGACTCTTACGACATCCACGGGAAGAAAGGGGGAGACAGGTGCTATTCTAACCCGGCACCAACTTTCAACAAGACTTGGTTTTGCCTGTCTCGATGTTTATTTGTTTGTCTGTAAAGAAATCTAGCAAGCTAAGGGCGTGTACATATCTGACGAATATAGCGTCTTTGTAGGGTCTAGCGTCTGACGGCTCAGATCACCACCACCATTGTGGCTTAGAGTAGCAAAGAGCGGGACTTGAAAGAATTGGAGTAGGCCTATGCCAAAAAGCACACAGAACTTAGGTATAGATGTAGTGAGAAACTATTTTCCTTCGTAAATTTTCGGAAAAGTTCTTATTTATCGTTTTATTACTTAAAACTGGATATTTACCATTATATTATAGGTACGGAATGAATTCCCTTTAAAATGGGCACCGAAGCTATTTGAGAGAAAACGATAAATACGAACTTTTCCGAAAATTTACGAAGGAAAATAGTTTCTCACTACATCTGTACTTCTTGTAAACCCTATCTTTAGGAATAAGTGGCTATTATTAATAAAGCATTTTGCATGTGGTGTCGGGTTTAGAATAACACCACTCCATTCCATCCGTGGATGTCGTAAGAGACAACTAAGGACATAGGTTAAGATATACTTTAGGCGACAGGCTAGCAATCTGTCACTACTGTACCTGCCACCTCAAAACCTCAAAAAATATGCTAGAGGAAAATATGCAAAAAACGTGAAATAGCCATCGTTTTGTCTATGTAGCGTTTTGTGTGCTCCGCCTACCCCGTTTGGGATCATAGGCGTGATTGTATGTATGTATGTATGACTATTATACAGAACCAACGCAATAACCTAAACACTTTCCTTAACGCGCCGCCATATTTCCTTGAGGTAACGGAAACCTCGGTTGAACAAAGTCAGGGCGCCAATCACCTGCGCTCGCGCATCGAACGTCACGCACTGTCGCAGCGGGCATAGAGCAAACACCGCAGACTGGACGAAGGCTTTTAAAGCCCTGCGCCGACGACAGACTTTTCATGCGATCAACTCTGCGGCGCACAAAAAGTCAGCGTAAAGAGCCCTTAACAACGGATGAGTATCAACAGATCGCTGCTTATAAACGAAAGGGCCACAAATCAAAATTGAGCAAAATCAGTTTTATTTAAAAAATGTGACCAAAATCATCCTTTCTTTCATATTTCCTGAAAACACCCGTCAAAATCGGTCTCTTAATATCAATTTTACGCATGCGCCCTTTTGGCATTTTTAAGCATCGATGTCAAAGTTCAGAGCAAAACGGCCATCATCTTAGTTGCAACCCGACTGTCAGCGTGAAGCGCATATCAGCTTCTGCTAAAGGGTCACATTGCGAAAAGTGGCCTATGTTGTGAGTGAATTTAATGGTTAACAGGGCCACAATTGGGAATGTGACCGTTTCGCTTATAAAAAGCAAGTAAGTACTCAATTTTTCTCCAGATTAAAGTGCCATGTTTTGGAAAGTGGTTGTTTCGTTTGTAAAAACAAATACCTACAGGATTTTTTTTAAAGCCAAGAAGCCACATGTTGAAAAGTGTCCGTTTAATAATCAAAAATACCTAAAATTTTATTATTGTTATATAAACTTAAGAGGTGGTTTTTGTGAAATGTCTGTTTTGCTCAAAACATTATTGTACTTGCGACGTTTTCTTATAAGATATAGTTTGGGATTGCTGTTTAATAAATAAATCCTTTGTTTTATGTTGTATACTAATTCTATTAGGCATTTTTTATTCATTGTAAATGCTTTTACTAACGCAACATTAACATTTCTATAAACAGAACGTCTCCCTTTAAACCACCTTAAGAGGCAGAAGTAAAGAACATTTTCGTATAGTAGCACCCAAGCGCCACTGCGTCAAGCAGCGGAACTTATATTATCAAAAGAATAAATCGAGAAAGCTAAAGTTTTGATATGACATGGGGGTGCCTAAAATAAGCTTAAAAACTTGAAATTGTCGACCAAGATTTCATATGTGGGTTTTTCACCATTTTGAAAAAAGGGATTAATTTGGTTTTGTGACATTAACTCTGCTATCTATTGAGATACGAACATTTTGATAGTATGCTTTTTTGTAGCTTTTTTCATACTCTATAATTAATGGATTTACAAAATTTTTGGGTACGATGCATCGTTATCGAGATATCAATTGAAACAGTCGAAAATTTTGAAGATGTAATAATACGTTTTTTGTTTCTGCTTTTTACTTATGGTTATGGTATTTACTTTCTGGTAATAAAAAAACTGCTCTGATGAAACTTGTAGAATGTATCCAGGCTTACAATTTCGTTTCCTTATTTTTTTATTTTGACAAAAATTACGATCTCCAGCAGGCCGCAAAGTCAGTGAGTCCGCGTCCAGCGTCAACCGAGCCGCTCGTTCGGTTCATTTGCTGGAGTTAATACTAAACCATTGAATCGAGCTTCATAATCACAGGATCTTCTATACAGAATGTCATTATTATTCTCGAATAGTGCGTGAAGATGTTCAAATCTTGATGATGGTATGATGGGTTAGCGGTTGATAATTGTAACAAAACGCGGGAAGTTCGAGTGGCCGGTACTGATAAAAAATCATGTGCGGGTAGTGAGAAGAATCCGACCTGCGAAACGAATGATACTCTGCTTCAGTATAGTTTGTGACCATAGTAATTAATTAGTTTTTAGTCCGATAAACTATAAATTTATCAAATTAATTAGTATTATAACTTCATAGAAAATGTTTAGAACTCCTGCTTCTGTGACCTTCTAGAGTCTAATGTTATCCTGAATGGACCATAGGCATAAACAAATATTATACCATTAGTGAAAATGTTTGATCTCTTGCTTAGAACTTTTAATGCTGGACCTATACATATTATTATAATTGCATGTGAAGCTATAATTATACTGTTACTTAATATTAATGCAGTAGAAATGAGAGCGTTAAGGAGTATGGAAGGTGTAACACTGAAAGACAGAATACGAAATAGTGTGATAAGGGAAAGAGCTGGCGTGAAAGTAGATGTAGTGACTAGAATAGAAAGAAGTATGCTTAGCTGGTTTGGTCATGTAGAGAGGATGGATGAAAGAAGACTGACAAAACCAATTTATACGGGGAATGTGGATGGGTGCAGTGGGAGGGGAAGACCTAGACGGACGTTCCGTGACCAAATCGCGGACGTTTTAGAAACAGGTCAGGTCAAGAGTACCCGAAACCGACGAGCATGTATGAGGAGATTGATGAATGTGGATGAAGCAAAAGAGGTATGTCAGGATCGTAGCGAGTGGAACAAAGTAGTCTCTGCCTACCCCTGTGGGAAAGAGGCGTGACGATATGTATGTATGTATGTACTTAATATTAAAGTAAATTTATGCCTGTTAAGGTATTAGAAGCATTTAATTTTGTTAACTTCTTATTTTGATTGGTGCCAAAACACTATTTTTGTGATTAGAATTTAAGTTCTTGATTTATATAAAAAACTGCCAACGTGCAAAGGAAGATTTTTTTATGTAATTTATTTCTTAGTTGAATATTAACTATTTTCAACAGGTTGTGACATTTTTTTTAACTAAAACATGTTATTTTTTTCTATTTGTGGCCTTTTATTAAAATTATTTACTAAATTGTTGAGTCAATTTTATATGCTAAACGGACTTATGTATCACTAGTCGTCTATTGATTATAGTTACCTAAATGTATAAATAAACAAGAGGTAGGGAAATGAAATACGCATCGAATGGTATATGACTCAATAGCATTGAAAGTAGGAGTTCCAAAAAACAAATAAAAAATGTAATATTTTTTTTTAAAGTGCTCTCCTCAAAAAAGCTTGATTTTGGTATGTGGCCCTTTCGTTTATAAGCAGCGAGATGTTTAACTATGCCTCTCTTATTAGTACCTGAAGTAAAATTGTGGATACTAGACGACATATTTAATCAAGTTCTCTTTCGATATTCAACGTACCTATTTCATTGGCATACTAATATTTTTTTATTGTTTCTCTTAATTCAAACAATTTCGCATGTAATTTTTGTAAATTCTTTGCCACTTTGACATTGCTGACTGTTTATCATAGTTACAGTGAAATATAATAATGATTTCTTTAAAGTACATTAAACGGGCTCTATCAAAACTTTATTCAGTAAAAACCGATCTCGTTCTCAAACAGTAAATTTGTCACTAACTGATTATTAACTGAACAATCTTAAATAGTGACTTATATTCAAAAGTGTAAATTGGTCCGCAAATAATATAACTGTTGCAACGGTAATCGTTCAACGCAATGGTATGACTCTTCTACATAATTTTATTCATTGATTCAGGAAATCATCGTCATGCCCAACTTCTTGCACTCTGCGTGTTAATATGTCTTTCCTATTTTTTAACACTACTTTTAAACCAAACAAATAAAATATTTATGTTTATTTAATAATATAGGGTTAAACATAATATGTGAACATAAACTTCAATGCATATTCATTGCACTTGCCGTGTGGTGTGGGGATAGAATAACATATCTACATTTCTTCCATAGATGTCATAAGAGGCGACTAATGAAATAGGTATGCTTTAGGTGATAGGCTAGCAACTTGTTACAATTCTACCTCTTCCATCTGTTTGCAAACCGTGACGGGTTGCTAGCCTGTCGCCTAAAGCATTCCTAAACCTTTTTCTTTAGCCTCTGACGACATCCACGGATGAAATGGAGAGGTGTTATTCTATTCCGACACCACGTGGCAACACTTTACCACATCACATAATAGACATTAACACATTACGCTACTTCTTATTCTGAAAAGTCAACAGATAGTTGGATATAAACTTCATGTTTAAAGCTTTCGTGATTCTCACTTATATTTATTACTACGCAGGACTTAATCACATAAATGAGTATTATTTTATTACTTACGTCTCAACGTTTCGGCCGCATTACAGCGACCGTGGTCACGAGTAGACACACCTTCACTTCAAAGAATGCTGCAAAAAGGGTCGTCAACCTTTTGCATCATCCTCAACCGGTGACCTTGACCGGTAGGTATACTCTAGCGGTTTAAGTAAACTAAATGTAAACAAACTTGATGTCAGATTTGACAGATTAATAAGGTTTTTTTTACCACCCACATTTTATCGTTTGTTCAAATAGTAAAGGAATCTTACCTAATATTTATTGATACGACGGACATTAAAGTTCTAATTCCGATTGTTTCTGGTATGTTGAAAATTGTTCGGATAACTCACGTTAATAAAATCAAGTTCTTTCTGGCCCTTCATCTAGGAGCCGCGGCGGCTGTTGCTGCAAAACGCGAACTGCGCGCCTCCGTTCTCTTCACCAAACAATTTTCAACATGAGTGAGTCTCACGGTAGTTTAATATTTAATGTTTCTGGCATCCCTAAACTTAGGTACCAACAGAACATTTTTGATTCTTTCCTTCCTTTGCTAAACTATCTGGACATCCGACAAAATGTTTACTACCCGTTAACCTGTCAAATCGGACAACTGAAGTTTGTTTACATTTAGTTGAGTACGTAAACCGCCAGAGTACCTACTATAGCATAATTTTTAAAAACAGATGGGAGAGGTATAACAGTGACAAGTTGCTAGCCTGTTTCCTAAAACATCCCCAAATCTATTTCCTTAATAGCCTCTTTCGACATTAAGAGCTGATTCGCACGAGCGTTTTTTCAACGGGCGTTAAAAAAACGTTTGAATAAAACAAATTAGAAATCATGTATTTATTCACACCAAGGCGGTTTTAAAGCGCGGTGTTTTTTTATCGAGCACTGTTCGATTTTCGACGTTGGGTGTTGGACGTTAAATCCAATTTAACACACGGAACTTCGTAATACCGCCAACGCCGAGTTTTAACGCGATGCTTTTTAAACGCTCGTGCGAACTAGGCCTAATGGAAGAAGTGGAGAAGCGTTAATTCTAACCTGACACCAAAGAGATTTCAAAGATGTATTTAAAAAAATACGTGCTTTTATTTATTTTATGTATCAAGGTTTTCGCAAGTCCCACTTCTGATCATGCGAATTATTAAGTGATTGCAAAATATTCAATTAAGATCGTATCAGGAGTTTTTAAGATACAGTCGTATTCGTGCTTATAATGAAAAATGTATCGGACTTTTCGCAATTTCCTTTTCATTTTTAAACTCCCAATTTATCGGATTGCACGTAATTCTTTAAATGCATTTTATTCTGCAAAGTATTACTGCTATAACATTAATATTAGAACGATGCAATAGAAAATATTGCACTTTGCGCGGAAACCAGTAAACTTCGCAGTAAAAGTTTGTTTAGTCGTGGAAAATTTCAAAGAACACTTCGAAAATTTTTACTGCACTTCGGTGAAATGTTGTTTCTTAAATTCTGCGCTGTTTGAAATGTTTCATAAAAATTCACAGGTTTCTTAAGTTTTTTATGAATTTATCTATTTTTCATTGCCCAAAATCACAGCACTATCAATTCAAAAGACATAACAGTAAGTAATTAGTTTTACACAAATTCTATGCTACGCTACGACTTCCTTTTACTCACTATTAATCAGAAATTGTCTAACGGATACTAAGTATTTATGATAGTACACAAAATCATATAAATTCAGAGACCTGTAGGCTTAGCACGAAGACACGCTCTAGTCGCGTCGCGCGCGGGATAGTCTACCTGTCACTTTCTGACGTCTCTGGTTAGACAGTGACAGGTATTGTCTATGTCGCGCGTATCTCTACTAGCGCCCTATCGTGCTAAGGGGGCAGGGATCCAAACCTATGATAACATACCACAAACTAACAATTTTTGAATAAAGTTACACAAAACGATACACAAGTTGCTAACCTGTTGGCTAAAGGAAACTGACCTAACCTTTGTGCTTTTTAGAGCTGGATTCACAGCTGTCTGAGACACCCGTACGGGCTGTTGCTACGGGCGCCCGGAGCGGGAGCACAAATGAAGAACTAAAGCATCGTTTCACAGCGACGCGGAGCGTGTCCTGTGCGCACCAATCCGGGTCGCTGTGAAACGATGCTCTAGTTCCTCATTTGTGCTCCCACTCCGGGCGCCCGTAGCAACAACCCGTACGGGTCTCCCGGACAGCTGTGAACCCAGCCTAAGGCGCTTGTCCCACCGCCGGCGAGTAAGCGATATTCTCTTATTAAAAGACTCGCTACTCGCCGCTTGCCCACTCGTTTCTAGTACTAATTCTACTAGTTTATCGCTTACTCCCCGGCGGTGGGACAAATGCCTTAGGCTCAATTCACACCAGAAGAGCGGCGAAGCGCGGCGTAGCAGAGCGCAGTTTCAGTGTCATGAGAATTTCAACTTTATTTTCATTACAATAAGACTTATTATCGCATGAGAAACTCTAACGATGCGCGCGGATGCCCGCGGATCCGCGGGAATTCCAGCGCATTCCATAAACAAAGCCGTGCGACTGCGCGAGCTGTCGCGGGAATGCCCGAGGATGCTCGAGTAGTCGCGACGGCCGCTGTCAATAGGTATGTCAGTATGTCAATATGTAAATTCCAGCGATTTCCTACGCATTCCAGCGGCTTCTCGAGCAGTCGCAGGAATCCTCGCGCATTCTCCACGGAGCGGGTCGCTGCGCTTCGCCGCCTTTCGCCGCTCTTCTGGTGTGAATTGAGCCTTAGACGTCTACGGAATAGTGAGGCGTTATTCCAAACCCAACACGTGGGTGTGATTATTTTTATTTTATGTATGACGTGACGTAAACGTAATTTTCTTTCTTTTTTTCTAAGATAAATGCTACCTGAAGCTAACAAAAAGTTGTGTTTCTCGAAGAAAGTAATACAACATGTAACGAAGAATGATCGGTCTCAAAGGATAGCATTCAAAGCAACCTTCGCTTCTTACTCAGTTCATTTTAACAAACAATTTGCGTGTAGGATGGAAATATCAGGCCAAGTGCGAGTCGGACTTCCTCACCAAGTGTCCCTTACCATTATTAGTAGACAATAGTTTATTATCAAGCAATAAAATGCTAACTAGGGATATGGGTGAGACAAACTTACATAATTTCACGCCTACAGTCCCAGACGGGGTAGGTAGAGTATACGAAATACTGTAAAAACAGTACCATGACTGTTTTACGTTTGGCCACCACTAGCATATTTTTTTTAGATTTTGAATCAGAAGGTATCATAGCGACAAGTTGCTAGTCTGCCGCCTAAAATATACTTTAGGATAGTTTCGTAGACAAGGGACATTCTTAGGTTGAAATATTAATAATAGAAATATTCATAGACTTCATAGTGACAGGTTGCTAGCCTGTCAGCCAAATCATTACATTAACCTATATCTTTAATTGCCTGTTACGACATTCATGACGGAAATGAAGCGGTATTATTTTAAACCCGACACTGTCCAAAGGGTAAATAAAAATTGTAACTGAAATTGGTTTGGACACTATACAAAAAAATTAGGGATGACCATTTACTACAACGTTTGAGCTCTTTCAGTGAGATTAACCACCAAATCTCCTACAAACCCGTTAATACCAGTTAAGTCATCCGCAACGTCCAATCGTCATCGCCACCAGTGCATTCGAAAGTAAAATAATCATTTAGCCAGACCCATTAACAAGCCCAGAAACATTTTTTCATACAATTTCGCGCCGATCCGCGAGATTGCACCTTGCGCGCTCACCGCACGGGAAATAATTGATCACAACCACGCGCCGTGGAAAGAAAAGTGGTTAATGTAAATCAACAAGACTACCACCACGCGAAGGCATCAGAAAAAAATACACACACGGACTAGCTGAACCAGCCACCGTGACCATGCATAAAAATCATCGGCAGTGCATTCAACGTCCCACTGACGAATAGACCACCGATGCGGGTGGCACGGATCAAGAACTCGTGACCCATATATGGAATTGTGAATTGTGCTGGTGTTGTGACATTCAGTGTTCAAAATGACTGCCATAGCTGTGTTGGTCGCTTGTTTGATGCTGGGGCAGGTGAGGGCCGTGGTGGAACTCAATTGCAGTGACAACGCAACGTGTATAGACTTTATGGCGAGGGAGTTCGTCAGGAGTGTGAGGGAGCAGAAGACAGTGCGTTTGTTCGATGTGCTGACGATTGAGCCGGTAGCCAGGACGCGGCAGGCGAGGGCGAGCCAAGGGTGGCTGTCGAACTACCTGGAAGGCCACGCGTTCAGCTTCGATTGGAAAGACTGGTCTTTCCGGCTGAGCAAGCCCGAAGACCGCAGTGGTGTCGTCGATCTGGAAGTGTTTGAGAGCCGAACTGCTAAAGGTTAGTGGCTGATATTAACGGGAGTCTTAGAACCAATTGACCATTGTTACCGTGGTGAAATAGATCAACCTATATCCCTTTTATTTTAAAATTTGAATTTTAACTGCCAAAACCTAACACATTTTTAAGTAATAACAAGACATCGCTGCAAACCTTTTGTATTGAAAACATTATAACTTAAAGTTTAGCCTTCGGATTAAAAAAAAATCAAATTACATCTGTTGAATCTGTTGATTATAATCTTAAACTTCTGTTTATAACTTAGCGTAGTACCTATCCCGTGTGGTGTCAGACTTAGAATCATACTTCTCCAGGAAAGGTTAACGTTTGTTTTAGGCGACAGGTTAACGACCATGTAACTATTATACCTCTAAACTAAAAACAAAATCGTGCTGAAATGGCTTTATCTGTGAAACATGGGCTCTGTCTACCCCATTCGTAAATAGAGGCGTGATGTATAGTAATGTTTTCCATTACTGGCTTGTGGTTTTTCTAACCTCAAAAAAACATAAGTAAACATTACATGAAAAATAAATACTAATTAATCATTATATTATATTAGACATTGCCATAGTAAGTCTAAACATGGATTAAACAAAAATCAAAACTAGTTCGTTTTCTAAACTAAAAACCTTGATCTATAAAAACATAACTCACTACATAATTAAGCAATAAATTATAAATATGAATGGCAAAGATTTCTAAATGTTAATGAAAACATCAAATCAAATGGCATCAAATTAGAAAGCTGTAGAGCTAACACCTCAAATTTAAGATAACATACATTTAAAATAATTCTCACTTTGCACTTGTTTGAGAAGTAAATACTAATACGTAAATATTTGAACAGACAACATAGCGAATGAAAATTTACGGTTCGTTAGTTACGTATCTTAAGCTAGATTCATACTGGCAAAGTCGTTCTAATTAGGTGTCAAATTTATTCTAGATATTCTAGATACGATCTACGATACTTTAAAAGGGATGTGGCTGAAATTAAGAATCAAAAACTAAAAAAATGTGCTAATGGACCGCAACGGGATCTTTTGCACGTCTTTTTTTGAGTACATAGGTACATACATACATATATATTCTCACGCCTGTATTCCTATGAGGGGTAGGCAGAGCACATGAATTCAAAAATCCAATGCCACGTTTAGCAATTTCAGGGTAACCAGGTGGTTAACCCTTAACCACCTACGTCCAATTTCTGTAAAATAACAACCTACGTGCGGTCCTAGAGACCGCTCGTGAATAATCATCTCAAATTCGGGATCTGTAATATCAAGATAGCATTTCAACGAGTAAAATACTCGTTTATGATTTAGAGTTTTATTTTAGAACTTCAAATAACATAAACTATAATAAAATCTTGAGATATGGCATAATCTTTCAAGACTGGTAGATTAAACACAAAAATCGACTCTGATTACATTAAAAGACCTGATAGATATAGGAATTCAAAAATCAACCTTTTTTTATTCATTTCTATAAAATAAGGAGTTCAACTACAAAATTAAATAAAAAAATAGAGCACTTATCGTCAAATTCTACAAAATTGCAATTCCCAAAGATCCACAATTTTTCAAGGCAGTTGCAGCATATTTTTTACAACATACCCCACTGAATCGGTTCCACGTCACTACAATCTTCGTCTGACATATTTTTGTCATCTGATATCTCCTCTAGCAACCATTTTTCTACATGTTTCACAAAAATAAACAAAATTATGTGGGTGAAAAAAATGACATAATCACCTACGAGCGGTCTCCGAGACGTCTCCGAGACTGTTAAAAAATACAGTAACCACCTACATGCGGTCTCACAGACCGCCGATGATGTTTTTTAACTCACCAAATCAAAATGAGCATACGTCTGAACGAGTCGACGGCACGGCCGGTACTGCGGGAGGGGCCAGCAAAGGTACAAGGATACAGACGCGTGTGCGACATACTCGCGTTTAGTTATTGACAATTTTGAGTAATCTATTGTCTGTGAGACCGCACGTAGGTGGTTAAGGGTTAAACGTGATATTGCAGTGACAGGTTGCTAGCCCATCGCCCACAATACACTAACCCTTTCCCAGAGTCGACTCTTACGACACCCACGGGAAGAAAGGGGGAGGTGCTATTCTAACCCGGCACCACACGGATAAAAGTCAACGTTACGTTAATGAAGAAAATCGCAACGGATGTTAGAAATCAAATAATGTTACCTATTTTACATGTAAACTGTATGCTAAAGTAATAAGTCAATACACTACGTATCTTTCCGTCAATTTATAGAACACTCAATTCCAATCAGTCACCAATGAATCGTAACTAATTATAACACGGTTTTGATCAAAATCATCGGCGCTCTGAAATCTAATAACACCTCAATCTCGACATGTATTATCAAAGCTATTCGTATATAAAATAAAAGCTTTATAATTTGCATTTCTGTCGGTGTGAACCGACGTGTCACAGAGCAGTAATATGGAAGGTGACTTAACGGGAGATACTTTATTTTATTGGTGAGTCTATTTCAGTTTTTCAGAAGAATGCACTATTTGTCTGATTGCGAGTTTTTGCGAAGCGCCTGTACGTTAGTGTCATTGATATCTATTCAGTAATTTTAGACCAATGGGATTTTAGTTACGTTTGTCCACAGGTCGACAAACAAATAAACAGAGAATCAAAAACATCACACGTGTGTGAAGACATGTGCTGTCAAATTATTTTGTAGACAGAGCACACGAATAGTCAAATAGGCTACTTCATACTGAAAAAGTACTTTTAGCACAATTTAAGGTTAACGCTTAATTTGACAGAGTACAGTATAATAGACAATAGTGATATTTTGATAACCTGTGGCCTAAACCATACAATCTCGACTTCTTCCTTGGTCATTTTTACAACATTCTTGGATGAAATGGAGAAGTGTTATTCTCAGTAAGTCCAGCACATTATTTTTGGCAATAATAGTCTTTTCGAAGCGCGTTTTCCGAAAATTACGTATAAAAGTGATTTTAGGAGCCTATTTGCATAAATTAAGTTTTAAATTTATGAATTAAGTCCGATACTGCACGGGATAAAATTAACAATTATTGAGAAAAAATTAACGTAACTCAAACCCAATTTATATACAAGAATAGCCGTGTTGTCTTCTCCAGTCATGAACAATCTGTGCTTCATATTAATGGTGATATAAATATAATGCGACGGCGTTATCATACGACACGTAATTAGTCCAAGATTCTGTGAAATTGTTCACAATTTTCCTCGTTCATACACGGTGTAATATACTTTCCATTTCGCTTTAGATTCGTCTCGCGGATATCGTTCAAGAAAATCAAAAGTACATTTTATAAAACATAATTTGTCTGTATATTTTGACTTGAATCGTTTGCTTGCTTTTTTTATATTTAATGCATTATTAAAGCTTATTCAGGTGTCACTAAAAGAATTTGTGCATTCAAATGCAAGCGATTTTTTGACGGCACTGGGCGAAATTCACGAAAACGCATAATATAATGCGTTGGTAGCAGTGACTGCGTAAAGGCATTTATATTATATTAGTAATATTTGTGGTATTTTCAATAAAAAAAAACTCAATCTAACCGTAGCAATCATTTTTATCTGTGTCAATATCTCTGTCAAGTACTAATTTTTATTTCTATTTCTTTAACAGTTTAATTGAACGAATTCATTCGCAAAAATATATTTTTAATTGAAAGTTTGGGATTTGGTCTAACTTACGTGATTTATTTTTTATTTTTGGAGTTCAATTCATCAGTAAAAAGGTACATGTACCTACATTGTACTGTATAAAACGCATACAAAGAAATGGAAGCTTTAGTGTTTATTATTTATTACAATAGCTATTATTGGATATGTGCCAAACCTTCCCTATCGCTTGATTCACGACATCAATTCTTTATTTAACGGGAAAATACCTCAAATAATAACCATTTTATTTTGTGCACGTAAGACATTGTTCGTATTACGAGTATTTCTCGATAATATGTGAAAGCAAAATAAATAAACACATATTTCTGGTATTATTGACGGAAACTATTACAATTTACGTCATGATCACAACTTAGCCGCAGTGTACATTCAGTGGTACATTTATCATACAGAGTGTCATTAAAATGATGTGGTACATTTTGGTATAATTTCAGGTTCAAACGTAGATGACAAAGTATGATAGTGACAGCTTGCTAACCTGCCGCCTAAAGCATACTTAAACCTCCTTTGTCGCCTATTAAGACATCGACGGAAGAAATGGAGAGGTGTTCTCAGAAAAACACGTGTTTCATATTTTTCCAAAAACAAACTAAAAGGCTAATTAGAATCATATATTTTTAACGCAATCGACATCCCTATTGTTTTATTCTTTATCAATAATGTCTCTTTTTTTAAAGTACTTTACTATAATGGCGTCTACTTTGATCAAGACATTAGAGGGATCAAAATAATAGAATAAACGTACGACGAATAGACCCATTTGCTTTGTGCATTGTCACACATAGTTGATAGCTTAACGATATCGTTTTACTTAGTACACGGTTGACTGAGGACTCTTCTAGCATATTACGAGTATATACCTACGTTGATTAATAGTTTGAGTTGGTTTGAGACAAAGAGCGAAGAGTTTATTGACACTTGTGAAAAATGCATTTGTAAACATCAATAAACATCATGCATGTACTTTTAAATGGGATAGGCAGAGTGCAGACAACGATAAATGGGCAAATTATTGACAAGTTTTAAGTTAGGAAACGGGTATAAATAGTAACCGGTAACCATGCTATAACCGAGTATAAAAGAATAATAGGTTGAGATTGATGTAAAGGTCAAGGTCACGGATAAAGGAAAAGTTAAACTTGAAAATATAACAAGGTACCGATAAGCTTGATTAGGCATAGTAGACAAAACTAAATTAAAGCCAGACAAAACACAAAACATTACAAAACTGTAAAGTCAATAGTTTTCCTTCCAAGCAAGTAAATATAATTTTAAACCAAAAGTCAGTCGTAATATTATGTTGTCTAATGTAGTAAAACAATTACATTTTAACACGTTCAGTCGCAATGCGTAGTCATAATTATAAGTTCCTTCCCATAAAGGCATTCCAGTGGAAATGGCACTGCAGCCAGTTTGGAAAGTGTTTTGCGTGTTAGCTGGTATTTTCCATTTAAAGCCTAATACACACTACGCATTTCTTACGGAGTAAAAGGCAGAAAAACGCGTTTTGTTCGTAACCTGAAGAATAACTCTTAACGTTCTGATAGGTCGTGAATATTTGCTGTGTTCAAGGTAAATGTGCCTAATTGACTTCCGCATGGCTAGAGTCTGATCAGTTCCAAAATATCGAGTAGTTTTTCTCCAAAATTAAAAAAACTATCATAATTGTCTTAAACCTATAAAGCGCTTAGAGTTTTTTTGGAAAACTTCGATATTTTTTAGTTCTGAGTTTGATGACACGATTGTTAAACAATCGTGAAAGCATAAACTGAGAATAATTTGATACCTACCGCAAATCTTGTTACTATTTTTAACCGTACACCGGAAAAATTTAAAAGTAGAGCACAATACAAATAATCTTTCACTGATTTTAGAAATTGTTGCATTAATCTACTCAAAATCAAAGGCACTATCGATTTGAATGCCGCAAAAAGTATTCCCAGTTTTGCAAGAAAGTAATTGTCGACTTTGATTACATTCAAACATTAGATTATGAGAAGTTACAAAAAATTACTTTTAGACGTATTTCTGATTCTAAGTCTGAAAGTCTGAAATCTCTAAAATCAAAGAAAAATGATTTATATTTTACTTTATTTGTGAAATTCTCCCAACAGTTTTACTACCACGCAAACAACTGTTTGCAAAAAAACACGCAGTGAATCTACCTCTTGCTTTTCGGTCCACTGGCCATTCATAAGCTGTGGCGTGCCGGAACTAGCGTTTCATATCAACCGCCAGTGCGTTTGACAATATAACGTTGCTGGGTGAATTTCAACAAGTGTAGTTTTTTGCCAATTTTGGTGGCAGCTTTAAAATTTTGGTGGCAATTTTTTCCCTTTATTTTTATATGATATCTTTCTCTCTCTTTGCTTCTTAATTCTGCGCTTAAAATTACTGTCGAATAAAAATGATTAATACGCCTATTTTTACACCTTTCGTAGCGTTTCCCAATTTTGGTCGCTCGAAACAAGCACCAAAATTTGACCACCAAAATTGGAACGGGTATAAAAAAAATGTCTAAAAAAAACTTGTTACATTTATAACAAATTCAGGCTACTTCCGTTAAAAAGAACCCTAAACCACTCAAATTAGGATTAAAAGACACGTTGTAATTAAACACCTTTCATTTTTTTCAAGAGTCACCAAAATTGGTAAATTTTTGACGCCCTTTGCACCAAAATTGGGTTTTTACGTGATTAACGGAAACGCAGTGACAAACACAGACCGCTTTCACCGTCAGTCAATGCAGTGTAACTGGCAGGTACGCGGAAGGTTAAGCTAATACTTCCTGGGCCGTTTAGAAGCGAATTAGAACGAGTCGAACTTTGTCCACCAAAATTTGATCGCGCGCTCGGACGTTTGTTTAAAGTATGATTTTGGGCACAATAACCGAACTCACAACGGTGATATTTATTTATAATGTTCCTTAAATAATTAAGAATATGCCACGGTTAAAGTTATTTTGTGTTACACATGGGTTTCTTAGCAAATTAATGATATTGTAGTAAAAATGGATTCCGGACAGCCCACCAAAATTGGAAATCAAAGCTTTAACATTTTTTTTCTTCCAGATTAAAAGGCATGTCAATGTTTTATATTGTGTAACAGATAGGGGGATATGTCAGCTATAGTATAAAAATTACAATAAGACGTAAATAACAGTTAACAGCGGCAATAACTACTCCGCCGTGTCAAAAATGTGCCTGGGATATTCACCCTGCTATTGGGCCCTTATTGTAGCAAAAACCTTCGGAATTTCTCCGTCGTCACTTGTTTTCTTCGAGAGGTTATTGTTTAGTTTCTATTGTTTGTTTATTTTTGTTTTTGGTGAGGTTTCAAGATCAATTGGTGTGGATTTTTGTGAGCAATTTCTAGTTCATTATTTTTTTTGTTAAAAGAAAAAGTTCGATAGAATCACTATTCAAAATATACTAAGAATCTCCTGATGTACGTTAGTTAAAAAAAAACAGAGTTGATAGGACGTAGGAAAACTCTAAAGAGATTAAGTAAAAGCTAGTAGCTTCTTTTACATATTTTACAAAAGGAGGATCAGATCGAACTCACATTTAACATAGAAATAAAGAAAAACAATATCGGAACAGGAAAAGGCCTTCCAAAATAACACGGAATACTGTAAAAACATTCTAGTAAGGATTCCTCGAACCAATCACATTTGAGACACGTGTAAAAAACACGACAAAAATACGACACCGTTTATTCCGTGATGTCAAATTAATGTGTTACTATTCTTTTGACACCCTGTAATTTGAGGGTGGAATAAAAATGTGAGACGCGCGAATAGGAGATTACCTTCATATTTTATGGGGCTTTCAACGGAAAGGGTCTGTGTTATTGTATGCTTAACGTAACTGTGGAGTAATGTATGCCCGAACACACCATACAATTTTTTTGAGACAGGTATTTTTCTGTAACCTCCCCAAATACGTTCCGCAATGCAATACATACATACATACATATTCTCACGCCTGTATTCCCAGGAGGGGTAGACAGAGCACATGAATTAAAAAAAAATCCAGTGCCACGTTTAGCAAATTCAGGGCAACCAGATGGTCAAACGTGATATTGTGGTGACAGGTTGCTAGCTCATCGCCCACAATACACCAACCCTTTCCCAGAGTCGACTCTTACGACACCCACGGGAAGAAAGGGGGAGGTGCTATTCTAACCCGGCACCACACGGGTCCAATACAATGCAATACAGTTTATATAACCACACCGTGGAGGAAAAGTATCTTAAAGCAATTTACTTTTAATAAATAATAATTAAAAGAATGAAAAAAAAAAATAAAGAAAATAAAATATAATAAAATATAATATTTAGGTTGGCGCGATTCTGTGACAAAGCAAAATAATCAAAATAGGTTTATATTTAATATTTAATGCACTTTCCCTCGAAATCCCTTAATTTCGGGACGCCCTGTATGCGTTGAACGTAGTTTTATTACGCGTAAAAAAATCAAGAATCCTTGGATTTAATATTCAACTTACGAAGATCAAAAATGCCGTCGCATTTTATATAAATTCCAAACCATATTTTAAACTTCAGTGAACATTTAATAAAGTCGCTTAATATTCACTCTGCTAATAAAAATGTCGACTGAACACGGGTTGCGAGAAATTTTCGGGCACGTTGCGTGTCAATCGATTATATACCAAAATACATCTACATCCTGTCTTATTTATCTAGTTTACTGTAATTAGTAGTTCGCCCGTTATGAATTATTAAAGCGTTCTCTTAGTGTTTTCAAGCACGCGATTTAGAGTTAGTAGCACAGAAACTGCGAGAGAAAACAGGTTAGGAATTTCATGTTCATGTGTATAAATATAGTTCATTTTGATTGCTTTCAGTTTATTGGTGATTAATTGCGTTGTAAATGTATACGGTACTGATTGGTTGAAGCGGCGTGGAGTTATATTTTCTTATATGTATTTAATGGTCGTAATAATTATTACGATTGTTTTATAGCAGATAATTGGCAAATATACAAAAACTTAATTACTAATGCTCGGCATTTGAACATCTACGCATGATATTTTATGGCTCTGTATTTATGTTCTTATAGAATCAAAATTTATTTTTCTCAGGAATGCAGAAACATGTAACATCAAAATTTATATAAAACATAAAATACTAAATTACCTTAAAGCTGTTAAAACGTAAAACCTTGAGAACAATTCAGTAAAAACATATATGACAGTTTATATCGAATTATCTGTAATTTTTTTCAAAACCCACACGGTTCCTTTTGTAAAATTTGAAGTAAAAAAAATATGAAGTAGTTTTAATAGTGACAGGTTTCCAGCATCTTCCCTACAACTTTCTTTCCTTTGTCACCTCTTGCGACATCTACAGAAGACATGGCGAGATGTTATTCGAAACCCGACACCATTAAAAATAAATGTTACGTTCATGAAGACATTTTTTCTATTTTTACTAACCAGCAAGTCTACATTCTGTTTACAAAGTACGAGCTCATATGAACTACAAGACAGGCAAAGTACTTACTTAACCCATAATCTAGACAAGAGTTTACGGCATGCATCGTAAGATATGTGTCATTACATGAATAACGATCACTTCGCCCGTACATAAAGGGTTGATGGCGTTCAATTTCATAAATAGGCTTTTACGATACTGATGGCATTACTTGAGGAGTCGTTTATTTTTTCCTGAGGCGCTTACCCTATAGTAAATTATGCGAACAGCACTGTTGATTGTAAGTGCCAATGTGAAAACTCTACTGAAAAATCTATGATGCCTATTCTCTTAAGAGTGGTAGGCAGAGCATGCGAGACGTCAGACGTTACATAGGCTAAACCATGACCACTTTTATCATAACTTTTTGGTTTTTAGTTTAGAGGTGACAGGATTCAAACCTATCAAAATAAATAATAATAATACCATTGGACACTTCACACTAATCACCTCGGCCAAATTAGGCAGTATAACGACTACAGGCACTAGACAACGCATAAACTTACTTTATATAGATACACATCCAAGACTCAAGAGCGTATTCATCATACAAACATCCGCCCCGATCAGAAAACGAACCCGGGACCTTAAGCTTCACAGTCAAGTTCTTTACCCATAGGTACCCTAAAACACACCTTAACCCCTATTTACTAAGTCTTATTTTACGACAATCACAAAAGATGTGAGGGGTTTTTCTAAAAACGACACCACGCGGCGACGCATGAATAAACGACGTAGCTTTTTCATATAAACTCATATAAATGTCCAAGTCACCGATATATTAGCATGTTATATGGCCCCCAATTTGTTTCATACTAAATGTCATACCTGTGTACGCAGTGTTATTTGTCAGCAACGCGGGACCTACCCAAGGCATTATTTGTGTAATTATTTATAAAAAAATGTAAGGGTCTTTTTATGAATTATTAGCACAGTCAGGGAAATTAGATGTTCAGCAGGTTGAGAAACTTCTAAAGTTGGCCTGATTACTGTTTCCAGCCAGATGCATGACATAAATACTCAATATTGAACTTCATGGTGACGTTTTGTCCTATAATGCGAACAAATTATGAAGGCGATCAACCTGCTGAACATTCAATTTCCTCGACTGTACATAAACATCACGACTGTATTCCCAATCGGGTAGAGAGAGCACACAAAATATTACATGGCCAAAACTATTGCTCTCACGTTAACGTTACCTAAAGCATACTTAACCTTACCTATATTAATTATTGCCTCTTACACCATCCACGGAAAAAATGGAAAGGTGTAATTCTAAACGAGGCATCACACGAGGAATTGTAATGTAAGTTACCCACTTTATTTGACTTGGGTACAAGTTTATAATTTTAAAATCAGAAAAAAAAACTTTCTTTTAGTTAATTGACACATTGAACGTGAGAATAGTTTAGCCACATTTGGCAGTGACATTTGAAGTTATAACTAAATTAAGGTTGCTACAAAACAAATTATATATATAGAGTTTTCTTAATAAATTGTGGCAAGCGTAAATCTGTTTAGAGCGAGTAGCAAATAAAATAATATGAAAATAAAATCGTTTTTATTAAAATTACTATGCTAACGGCCCTTTTAGTCCTTTTAACTTTATCTATTTCTCTACAAGCCACTAAAGTATGAGGTAAGTAATATCTACATTTGGCGAGTCTCTCCAACGGACGAGACTGGAACTAGATTTATCTAGAATAATATTTCAGTGAGAGATACAAATGATCTTAACATTTGTACTGGCCATTACTCGTCTTGTCTGCTATACAATTGTGATTTGAAAGAGTATCTTTTGAAGCGATAAGGCATGTTTACGTACATTGTCATTGTCAGTTAACTCTACATATTATACGGGTGTCTTTATTTCTTAACATAAACATAATATACATTGACAAATCCGTAATTCATTTCACCTTTTGCAAAATTTACTTTTGGTGACATTTGACTTATTTTACACGTCTACATCGATCCAAATCTATCCAACCCATAAAAGCGTCAGAAAAATATAAATCACTAGATTTTACAGATTTTTATGTGTCACCATTCGTTTATTCTTTTTTATGAAAACGAGATCTGAAAACGTAATGAGTAGGTTCAGGATTTTCTCTTTGAACAATCAAGCGTGTTTAAACTTATATTGATATACTTTCCTTAGCTCTGATCGTGGAACGAAGTGTTATTTAGAAAGGTCCTTTAAAAAAATACACGTTTTAAGTGATAGATATATTATTTTGGTACTAGTCAACTTAGATTGTGGTATTTATTATTAAGCGGGACTTAATCACGTAGATGTAGACAATCGTAATCCCGCGTAGCAGTAAAAAAAAGGGAGAACCACGATAGTTTCTATTAGATTTAGTTATATAAAATATTAGATCGCTGTGATAAAATATCAAATACATCATTTATTTGTAAAAAAAAGTAGCGAACGACGACATTTTTAGGGTTCCATAGCCAAATGCCAAAAAACGGAATCCTCATGGATACGTTACTCAAGTTACTAAACTAATGGTCACCTTAGTTAATGTGCATTTAACCAGTTAGTTTAGCGTTGTCTAGCTACAGTGATGAGCATTGCAGTCAACAAGTCAGCTGAACGATGTATAGCTGTGTGGTTGAATGGCGTTGTTAAGTCAAAGGGCGAGCTGTTTGACTGAACGGCTATTTTAACCAGTTGGCTGCGACAGATCCATGCCGTCGACTGACGATCAATCGATTGATCTGTTTCAAACTATCGATCGACGTCGTCTATTCTATTCTACCAACGATCGATGCTGTCGATCGTCAATCCATCGATTGGTTTGGTAGCAATCAAACACATTTTGTCTATTAATGTTAATCCCATGTCATTTTCCAATTGCACATTCCAATGGCTGTAAATCAATTTATTCAAAAACCTTTTATGACATTTAATGGAATTGTGGTCAGTACGGACTAGGGCCAAGCGAAAAATACAAAACATCTTATTTCCAGAAAGTTCACTCAAATTATTAAACGCTCAATTTCTCTTGAGCAAACACAAACAACGTCACATCATCCTGTGTAAATTTACCTGCAATATATTGTTATTCACGTGAAACAATGTAAAGAAACAAAGGCAAATAATGAAGATGGGAAGCTTTATTATCAAACAAAAGTAAATTAAAGCGTACTGTGGGAATATTCTCAAATATATGTCAAATTTTAGCAAGTTACATATGCTGCGGTGAATGTCAGATTCTGTTTTTGAACATTAAAAACACTCCAAATAAGACAAGTAATAATTCTTTAGGTGACTATTGATTATCAAAAGGCATTAATATACAAGTGTTATTTATGAAAAAAAGGTGAATTTCATGTATAATCACGAGTATTCCGTGTTTGGAGTTTAGAATAACATCTCTCCATTTCTTCGGAAGATGTCATAAAAGACGACTAAGGAAATAGGTTAAGATGCATTTTAGGTGACAGGCTAGCAACATGTCACTATATAATACCTGCCAACTCAAAACCTAAACACAATATGCTAGGAGTGTCACGGAACGTGAAATAGTCATGGTTTTGTCTATGTAGCGTTTCGAGTGCTCTGCCTACCCCATTTGGGAATACAGGCGTGACTAGGTGCTAGATAGGCCAAAAGATACATTGCACTATTTGTTTGTGATTTATTCTTTGGTAACTCTGTGTCAAAATTACTGTAAGCTTCATTCGAAATCGTGTTCAATAGCCATTATGCGGTTTGTATTGATTAAATAACTAACGTATTGTCAAAGAGAAATTTCGATTGCATTTTGAAGCGTTGGTTTGTAATTTTAAACAGTGAATTTTAAACAAACATTTATTTTAAACCCGTGTGGTGCCGGGTTAGAATAGCACCTCCCCCTTTCTTCCCGTGGGTGTCGTAAAAGTCGACTCTGGGAGAGGGTTGGGGTATTGTACTGTCACTGCAATATCACATTTAACCATCTGGTTACCCTGAAATTGCTAAATGAGGCACTGGATTTTTGAATTCATGTGCTCTGCCTACCCCTCTTGGGAATACAGGCGTGAGAATAATTATATGTGTATAATGTATGTATGTAATTTTAAACAAACATGTAAGTGTTGCCGTGTGGTGTCGGGGTACGATAACACCTCTCCATTTTTTCCGTAGATATCGTAAGAGGCGACTAAGGATATTTCCTTAGTAAACCTATTGGTTTAGGCATGCTTTAGGCGACATGCTAGCACATTCTGCAAAGATGGAAGCGGTAGAGTAGTGACAGGTTGCTAGCTTGTCGCCTAAAGCACACCTAAACTTATTTTCCAAGTCGCCTCTTACAACTTCCACGGAAGAAATAGAGGGGCGTTAGTCTAACTAAACACCACACGGGGAACTAACTACACAAAAAAAAACACTCTAACTAACCATTTTCTTTGTGCGTGTCAATGTACCTTGACTACAATTTTATTCATCCTCACTCAAAAAAGAACCGTATATTCATTTAGCCCCTTTTTTCATATAACTTTGCCGACTGCCCTTGTTTCATACGCCGCGGGTAACAAGAGTAATTTGTCAGAATTTTCATAAGCCTAAGCAACTTCCTTGGGCAATAAGAAATAATTAAATGAATATTTAGTAGCGTCAGAAACTCTTTGCGAGGGTTGCTGTATCTTACTGTTGTTATTCTTTTACATAACATACCTCAAGGACGACGTGGAGGTGTCAGAATTAGTTCTCTGTCGTTTTTCTTCTCGAAGATAATATTAGGTGTGTCTGGGTGTGTCTATGGAATTGGGGTTTTTTCTTTCGTGCTTCTAACTATCGCAACTTCCATAACGTAAAAGACATCATTATAAAACTCAATATTAAGTAAAAAATATTTCGTCTTCATCGTGCAAATTTTTATTGTCATAAATCGAAAGCATAAGTAGGTACTAATAAAAACACAAAAAAATGAGAATAAAGTTCCTTTGTTTTCGGAGTTTTTTTGCATGTAATTGGTTGTAATTATTATTTATTTTACTTGCTATTGGTATGTAATAAAATAAAAAAAATAAGCCCTATTCTGAAAACAGTCTGATTTATTATAAAAACTTACATAATAATATACTTACTTTAACCTGATTTTCAATTGTTTATAATTTTTTTACAATTATTCTCTTTCGCAATTCCAGATGTTTCTTCGGAACAGATCCCGAAGAAATCGAACAGCAAAGTTGAAGAAGAAGAGGAAGACAAAACACCAAAACGGAGAACCGGTCTTAGTAAGTATTTAACTCGGAATTCTTTCATGATAAGAGAATTCAGTCGCTGTTAGGCCGTGGTCACCTTCACCCGCCGCCCGCGGCCGACAACGGCCCACCGCCCGCGGCGTCTGAATGATATGTTCGGGAATGCTCGGGAGTGGTCGTTTTCGCCCGCCGCGTGCGGCGTTACGTGTACTACTTAACTATTATTCAGACGCCGCGGGCGGCGGGCCGTTGTCGGCCGCGGGCGGCGGGTGAAGGCGACCACGGCCTTACTATTTGCAAACAAGATTTAGGATGAAGCTTTTACCGTACTATAGTTATAGTTAGTTATAGTTTATGTCGTCTTTAGGAATTGGACTACTGATATAGATAAAGCAAAAAAAACCGCTTAAATACAACCTACTGCAAACCACAGGCCTCCTCTCAGGGAGAAATAGGTAAATGGTAAATCTAAACACAACAGGATAAAAAATACAAAACGTAACTTTGTACGAGATACTTCGCTTCTAATTTCAAAGCTAAAATATTACAATCATAATATTTTAGTGTAAAATATAAAGCAGTTAACGAGAGAAAAAAGTCCATTAAAGTGGCTTCCTGTTGGAAAAAGACCAATAATTATAAAAACTCGTTATCTCTTTATGTTGAAGGGACTTTATCGTTTATGTCACGATAAAAAAACCTTTCCGGGGTTCTTTTTAAAACAATATTTTGCCCGTTGAGCTAATGTTCATATTTAAGCGGGTGAAATAGAGCGTGGTGATTATTTCGCTTATTTTACGTTGTCTTTGCTTTTAAAATATGTTTAGGTGTTTGATGACTATTTTAACTGAATATCGATATTAAAAAACTTTACTCGTGGTCAGTTATGCTTTAGTTGAAATTGAAATTTTCACAGCTCAACAACAATTGTCACTACAACAACAAATACTAAAAATAAAAAATTACCTAACGTGATTTCTGGCACTTTTTGGGACGGAACCCTTCATGCGCGTGTCCAACTCGCACTTGACCGGTTTTTTAATCTTCTTTTTACTTTATTCATCAAATATTTTTCTACAACTAGCAATGCTTAACATGTGAAACTACGAGTATTCGTTACAATGTTCTGATTCTGTTTGTAATGGTAAATTTATCTATTTCTTTACCGATATCCAGTTAGTTAGCCTTTCGATATTTTATATAAAGTTTTAATTTAATTTTAAACCCTGGTTACACCGTAAACTCGTCACTTCATTTGATTCTTCTTCGCTATTCTTTGTGTGTATATAGCTTTATCTCTTATCATGGTTCATTTTATCATTGCTACGTTATGACTTAATTTCCTTTTAGCATATTACAGCCATTTTCCATCTCGTTTTACGGTAGTTTTCGGCTTCGGTTATAGCTTTTCTTTTTTATGGAAAGTATCAACCAAATGTGGACCTTTTCGGAAGGCTTTATGACGCTTTGAAGTTAATCTAATTCCTACATACATACGTTTTTAATGTCTGTATTCTCAAATGAAGTAGGAAGAGCACACGAAACACTATATAGACAAAACTATGACTATTTCACGTGGAACAGTGTAATAAGATAGTTTTATCTTGCGATCGGAAGTTGCCGAACAAACCAAATACCATAAATTATAGATTTCGCAGACAAACACCATTTTCAACGTTTTATAATTCAGTTGAGAATGTTATTTACGGCGTGTTTTCGTTAAACGAGAAAAATTGGGGCCTGTAATAGAATTATGATGTTGTTTTTCACTTACCACTGGCTGATTGTTTGTGACATAGAGAAGAGAGCTTGAATTTATGGCTGTCAAATGGAGATTATTTTAGGGATATAATCTACTAGCTGTGCCCGCGACTTCGTCCGCGTGGAATAGTTATTTTGGGCATTACCTTTTTTCGCAATAAATGGTAGCCTTTCTCAGGGTCTTTTATAATATTAAGTAGGGATTTAGTAACATTCTTTGGTCGATCACATTACTTCCGATGTCCTCAAATTACACCCTCTAGAAATAAGTCGTGTCATTTGTTTTTTAAATACTTCTGCCAGCATCTCGAAAGAGTTTTGATGACATACTGTATTATTAAAAACTTAGCACCATCGCTTATATCAATATCAAAGTTAAAGAAGGCGATACCAATAGAAATTAAACATCTATCACTCGCAAGGTGTTACAAAAATTGTCCGTTTGCACCAAAACCCAACAATTGCCATTTATGGCAAAAGAAAATAACATAACGGCCATTTTATTTCTCAGAAGCGTCGTGTCGAAGCCCGGATGGTTAATTTATTAATCGTTAATGAATTTCTTCTAGAAATATTCCAGACCATTAGTAACGGTCTGGTAACGTTCAGACGGATGTCCAACGAAAGTAGGCTGATCGCGCTAGCTATTCAAGCATAACATACATACATATCCCGCCTGTATTACCGAATGGAGTAGGCAGAGCACACTAAAACGCTACATAGACGAAACTATGATTACGTCATGTTTAGTGGACAATTCTAGCATATTTTTTTAGAAGGTTTTGAGTTGGCACGTTGCTAGCTTGTCTTAAATAATTTCATTAGTCGCCTCATACGACATCCACGGAAGAAATGGAGAGGTGTTATTACAAACAAACGGTATAAACATGAAATTAATGCGCGCATTAAATTTGCTGAAATAGAGAGATTGATAAGGCCGTTGAATTGATTTTCAGTAGAAATGTTTGTGATAGCGTACCAGTGCGCGATATTGCTGCAGCTAAGGAGTCTTCTATTTTAATTATCGTTAGTAAATATTAGCAACAGGGGCTACAACAACACTTCAATTATATTTTCACAACGGTGACAGGTTGCTAACCTGTTGCCTAAAATATAATAATGAACCTTCTTGAAAGAAATAGAGAGGTGTTATACTAAACCCAACAGCACTAACTTCACTTGTTTCTCATTACAGAGCGACGACAGAAGAAGAAGATGTTGCAGGCAGTCATTCCAATGATGTTCGGTATGAAATCAGCAGGAGCAGTCATATTTTCAATGGCCATGGTTACCGCACTGACGTTGAAGGCATTCGTGGCCAGCAAGCTAGCTCTGGCGGTGACCGTGGGCATGGCCCTGAAGAGGCTCTATGAGACATACGGTCAAGGGTGAGTTTTTAACTGTTTTGGAATAAAAGCCGGTTGCGGAGTAAAGCGAAACTTGAGCGTTGACCCGTTGCTATCTATCTCAGTCGCGCACGTGCGCAAGTGCGAGGGTAAAGGCAATATTATTGCGCGTGCGACAGAGATGGATAGCAGCGGGTCAATGCTTGAATTTCGCAGTGCTCCGCGACTGGATTTTAGTATAGCGTAATAGTATAGTTTAGTATAGTGTAATTTATAAGATAAGCTGGGATACTTAAAAGCAAAGGCAAGCGGTACTCCATTCATATTAATACTTTTTACTGAAAACATTATAATAGGGTTTTTGAACATTTTTGAAATATACTTTTAATAAATTCTTCATTATGTAATAAACACGATATATTAGTATTTCCGGATTCTTGTCTGTATTAACAAAGAAAATAAATATTAAAGTTCAAATTCTCAAACTCACGCCAAAAACGCTGTTTGACGTCACATGCAAGTAAACAAAGGCACCACACAAAGAAGCTGTCAAAATTGTCATGTCAAATTATCAATGTCCACTTTGACCACAGATACCTTTCATGGTATGTGACGTCATCAATCAATCGCAAGCGTTTCAGTCACAGATACATTTTTAACGAATATTAGAAATTAATAGAACAAAATACTCTAAAAATGCATAATATTTTGAACAAAAGAAAGTGAAATATGTTTAATTTTCCTATAATCTGTTAGGATGGCCACAAATTATAGTTTATTTTTACTGTTGTCAAAGACCCTATTATAACAAATAGTAACAACTATTTTTGATTTCCTATTTTTCAGTGAAATTATTCTCTGACGTAAATCAACGAGGTCGACCTCGAGGTGTAAAGTAGAATCTGACAGCTGTCATATTAAGAGGGCGCACACATTTTTTACGAACGTAATATAAGATCAGGTGGGGGAAGAGAAATTCAGGGGCAGGGCAGGGGTAAGAGGCACCACAGACCATAACTCGTCGAGTTATGAGTGATTATGGTCTGTAGAGCCCTCTTATCCCTGCGTTTCTCTTCCCCCACCTGACCTTAGTGGTTTTGGACCAATGTTTAAAAAATCGTGAAAAATAAATTAACTCATATTTAGCCATGAAAAAAATATGGTTAGACTAAACATGTTCTGTAAATTTACAATAAAATTGTTTCATTTGTAATTACATTAAAATCAATGAGAAAAAAAATAAAGTAATGGTTCAACTTTGAAATTATGTAAAATGATATTTGAATAATAAAAACCAATAATTTGATTCATGTTACTCCGTTAATCCCCAGTAGACTATATTGTCTATCAGATAATAATAAGTTTATATGGTTTATGGTAAATTTTAATGGAAAATTTTCAAGTGAAAGACAGCTCTGACGCGTATTTTTGTGAAAACCCTTCAACAAATTGGCTAAGTAAAGGAAATCTGTGTTGCTAATAAAATGTTTTTTCCGTTAATCCCTAGAAAAGGAGTTTATTTATATGTTACAGTAGTTTTTCTTTAAAAACTTAAGGATTTATAGCTTTCTAAAGCATTTGAAAAACATCAAAATCACCGAATTTTGTTTGCACGCTCTTAAATGGAAAATTTTACAGTTCGACGTCGATTTCGTCGACGAGTTTGTTACTTTACAGAATAACACCTCGGTTCTGTTTATCTTCGGATCTTAGAGAAAATTAAAAAAAATAACCAATATTAAAAAAAGACGGCATAAGCTATTAAAAAAAACATTCAAGTTGCTTTCTACACATTTCGAAAATCTACCCTTGCCTTTGATTTTAGAAATACTGTCATTATTATGGTAACATTCAAGATTACTATTTCTAACAAACGACATTCTTCTTTCTGAATATTTTAAATTAAGTAGATACTCGTAGTAATTTTAATACCCTTTTTTTGATTGAAAGTTTTAAATCGAATGGACATAGGTATTTGTGAATATAGTTGGAAGTTCTATTAAGAAACTTTGCCAAAAAAAAATTACTACTTTATAACTTCATCCAAAGAAAGCTTTTGTCACTCCATCTCCAGGTATGAGTGGATTCATACATTTATATAAAGAAGTAGCAAACAAACCAAATAATGTTATGCTTATAAATCATTCATCTAACAAATGATCAATCTTGTTCAC
Organism: Adoxophyes honmai; assembly: GCA_005406045.1. Lineage (NCBI taxonomy): Eukaryota > Metazoa > Arthropoda > Insecta > Lepidoptera > Tortricidae > Adoxophyes > Adoxophyes honmai. Next base: position 30,910 of record BHDV01065568.1, read on the forward strand.
AAATACCTAGGCCAGACGGAGTATTCTCTCAAGACACATGACTGAAGAGCTAACCCAAGTAAATAATGTATGTTGTTTTTCAGAGAGCAAAAATTACTTTTAAGTCTATACATAGGTGATGTGTCGAGAGAGGCTCAGTGAAATCTTTTACTAGAAAAGAATTTTTAGCGGAAATTGCAACGTGAGGTTCTTTAAAAGTTTGTTGTGTCAAAGCTTTTTAAAACTGGAGTTGCCTTCAGACTCTAGTTATGTGTGAGATAAATGCTAAACAAACTTGATACATATGACAGAAATTTAATACAGCTTAGGTTTTGTTATTTTGTTTATCTTGAGATGTCGAGAGTAAGAGCCGACTACAGAATTAGGTTAAGGTATATTTTAGGCGACAGGCTAGCAAGAATAAAATATGCTAGTGGCCACGAAACGTGAAATAGTCATGGTTTTGTCTATGTAGCGTTTAGTGTGGTCTACCTACCCCATTTGGGAATACAGGCGTTATGTATGTATGTATTGTATGTATCTTATTTACGCCGTGGTTAGTGTGTGTAGTTACTGTAAACTCATGTTAATGGTACATAAATTCTACTGGAGATGTGTTCCCAACCTAAAATAAAGTAAACGCCTCACAATGTGCCAATCCAATCAGAATAATAATGTTATTTGATATCAAGAGGAACAAAACCTTTGACACAACAAACATTTTAGACATATTTTATCATTTTTGTATTAATTTTTAAGTTCATACGTATCGTGTTTGACCTGGACGGATTCTACGGAAATAAAGTGGTAAAATGCAATTTAATAGTGTAAAATTTTGTTTACTAAACTTTTCGTCTCATCCGTCTGGGTAAAACATGTTACGTATGCAACATCCTTGACTTGTTTGTAGTACCTACTTTGACGAATTTTGACTTACTGTTGTAGCATTTACTTCTGACAATGTATAGCAAAATGTAGATCTATTTACTACTAAGTAGTCTAAAATCTTGACTGACTTTATAGCACTGACACAAACGCGTAAATTGACAGCAAATTTCTCTCTACGGTGCACTTAAAACTTTATAATTTTAAGAACTGTTAGTGTCATGCGTGACAACACGCATAGCTTGTTAAAGCGACATGGTACATTCTTTTACGATTCGGATACCAAAAGGCGTTAAAAGCGTACTTTTCGCTTGACTGACTGAATTACTCAGACTCATTGACACGCAATAACATACCACACATTTCTTTTATCTCCCCAACCGGTCGATTTCACTGGCAGATAACATGACACACAGTTTAAAAAGAAAAAAAACGACTTTCAACTATTTTTTACAGCAGCCACATAAATGCCTGTGGCCGTATACCGTGACCACTGTCATCCGAGAAAACAAAAGAAAGTGAACTTATTATACTCGAATCCATAATTTAGCATTTGTGCCGCTACAGTAGGCAGGATAATTTATTCCGAGGCGACGTTTGACTTACAAAGTCAAATAGGATCAGCGTTACGCATTTCGTATTCGATTTTATGACGGAAAAAGTTAGGGGAAACAATTGACGACGCTGACTGGACAGGACAACGCGACTGAACACTGACATTGATAAGTAACCAAATTAAAGTATGAACTAACCGGTCTTTTTACACAAATACAACGTTCACTCTTTCACATTCCAGCGTCGGTTTGCAAAACCATCCATACCTTTACTCGCAATATCCAATCGATTTTCCGAGCGCCTCATCTCACCAGTACTCCGTAAGCGGGATGAATCCGCAGTTCGGGACCCAAGAGATGTACAATCCGGCTTTAGCGCCTCATCAGCATGAGCTGCTTCAGCAAAACGACGCGAGCGCACAGCAATCCCAGCAGGCACCAAATCTGTACAATGGTACCAGGGCGACAGAACGGTGGGATGGTAAGTCTAAACTACAACAGTTCATCGAACCCCTCATTGATGGCTTCAAGAGCTTCATCGACCCCATTGCTAACGTATTCTACCAAGCCATGCCAGCAACCTTCCGTGGTCTTAACTCTGATGTCTCGACCCAGAAGAGCATTGAAGAAGTTAAGGAAGAAGTGAAAAAACCGAGGGAGATACTCCTGCCGCAACCCAGGAATATAGCTCAGAGAAAGATGTCCTATAGGAAATCGTTGACCCATAGACCTAAGAAATATAACGAGCTGAAGTTAGACTTGGATAAACTGAAGCATAACAAAGATTTGCATGACTATGTTAAAACAAAGAAATATAAATATAACTATCCTAACACTTACTACTATCCTAGAGTTAAACACTATGTTAACCCGCTTTCTTTTAACAATAAGATTAACAATTCTAGACTAACACCGTACAGAAAAGAAACCTACCAAAACAACAACGTAAGTAACAAAATAACGCCTATCGTCAACGTATCTTCTGAATGGCAGCCGATTGTGGTCCCTAATTTGGATACAACGACGCCAAATTCCATTAATCCAATATCAGAAAATTCCCAATTGGCGCCTTTGAAAAGAAAAAGAAATCGAGTAAAGAGAAATACTGACGAAACATTTGTGGATTCATTTAGAAATTCAAGTGATGATAAGGTTGAAGGTAGGCTTTTTAGTTTTGGCAGGGGATTTTTAGATTTTCTACCGTCGTTTTTTGATTTTGGTTTCTTCACAAACATATTCCAAGATGCTGACGACTATACCAAGTCTTATTTTAAAAATTCATTAAAGCCTACATCGCCACCTTATTATTATAGGGCTCTTTATAAAGTCGTTATGGCAACTTTGGATATTATCGATGAGTTAGTTACAGTAAAGAAGAAAGTGGCAAGAAATGCTGTTTGCGGCAAACATAAAATACCGAAAACAAAGAAACCTCTTAAAAAACCTCATAAGCCACATCTGAAACCACAACACCATTCACACCATCCGCACCATCATCCACATCACCACCCACACCACCATGGACACAAAAAACCAATCCAAGTCAATGTCCAACTATCCCAAGCCCCAGAACATCCCGAAGAATTATTGGGAAGTGGACACCACTAACGCATAGGGTAGTTTTATGTTTACCATTAACGCATTTAATAAGGTTGAATTAAACTTGGTGGAGGTGCGGTTGCATTTAATTTTGCATTTATTGTTTTAATCGTATCACGTATTTTACGGGTACCGAAGGTTTGTAAATATCAATGAAAATGTACAGGTTTGCATGATTTTTGTACTTAAATCGGATTTGTGGACGACTTTGTGGAAAGAATACACTCTATTTTTCATACCGCGACGGATGCTCTCGGCAAAATGTTGTGCGTAATATTTGTCCCCATTTGTTTCATGTCCCGACCCATAAATCAAACTTGGGTTTGGAAGACCCTTGCGTTTCTGAAACGTTGTAGCTTCATATTGAAATTCGGAAACATTTCGTCGATCTTGTGTGTTCATTTTGATTATCCACAATGAACGTTTCTGAGAACCTCTTAGTTACTTTGTTTGACATGACAATACTGCCACGGGCTTTGGTTTTGTGTATCAATCAAGGGCCAGAGGAAAGAAAAGTAAATGTATTGCTTTTGTGTTTCCGTTCAGCTTTATCAGATCTAATGTAACGATTATTGATTCAGTAGATTGTCGCATTATAGACATAAAGGGAATCGAAACACATTGTTAATTGTTTTAGGTATTTGAATGATTTGATTAAAATCGAAATATAGACTTTTAAGCGATGTCATGAAACACGAACTTAGCTGAACCTTTTATTTACATTATTTGTCCTTTTATGACTTTTTTTTCACCTTATGACTCATGACCTCCTGAGAGGTAAAACCACTCCAAGGAGGTCACGAGGAGTTTCAAAGAAAGGCAAGGGTCCTGAAAACAGTAATCTCAAACCGTTCACAAATCCGATGCCAAGCCCAATCATGTTAGTTAAGCAACTAACATTTGAATTGATATTTGTAACGAAGCTTTACACTTTACAATTATGCTACACAGGATTCCGGAGACGTCCAATGTCCTATGGAACATCGCGCGGTTCTTCAAAGGCCTTTTCACCCCAGGACTATCGCCACTGAGTCAACCTTCGATGCCCATGCCTATGTATCTAATGCCGAACGCGATGCAAATGTACGGGCAGCCGATGGTCATGCCAGAGATGCACCAAATGCCAATGGCTATGACATAATTGGACTTCTGGACGTAAAACGCGATCAAGTGGCGATTGAAATATAGTTCAAGCTAAATGTCAGGTCGCCACGTTGTCTTGATCCGTTGTCTTTTGTGATATGTGGCGATCTGACATTTAGCGATGATACCAAACTGCAATGCTTCAAATTAATGGAGTCACATTTTGTTCTTGATCCTTGCCATCAATTTCAAGCATTGCGTTCGCCCGGTTTTAAGACTGACGTGTTTCTCCTTCTTTTGAGACTGATATTTGAAGCGCGAGCCCGTCGACTTTATTTATTCGAATTGTTTTAGGTAATTTATTTTAATTGTAAGAGTTGTAATTAGGCGTATTTATGCTTCACATTAAAATGAATTAGAATGGTTGATTTATTGTTTTTTTTATCCTTCAAACTGCTACAGTCCACTACCATCGAAACTTTTTTGTGCAAAAATGTCTATTAATCTTTCTTAGTGCAAGTTTCCTGAAGTTTAAAACTGAACAGATTCTGAGACACATTCCTTAATCCTCGTTGACCTTAAGCAGGACTTTCTTCCTCAATTAATCAGCACAAAACTTAGGTCCCAACAATTAATTATACACGACTGAGGAGCTGCGAAAAGAAAAATTCTACCGAATTTCATTAAAATTTTTAAGGCAGTTACTCAACTTCTGTCCGTGCCATTTGTCTATGAAAATTCGTAGGAATTTGTTTCTTTTCTTTACTCGAAACGCTAAGTTGTTGTAAAAGATCATTGTGTTGAAGTTTAACAGGAAGTATTAAGTTACTGTTATAAGTTTTGTGCAGTATTTTGAGTATACTGTCGCGATTAGCGTCTAGCGGGGAGCTTGCGGGAGATAAATTAAAAAGTAGTGACAAGACTAAATATTTATTAATATAACTATC
>BHDV01065568.1:41682-75500 GCA_005406045.1 Adoxophyes honmai
TAGTCGCTTCTTACGACATCCACGGAAGAAATGGAGCGGTACTATTCTAGACCCGGTTACCACACAGGTAAAGAGAATTTAAAATATAGATGATTATGAGGTATATTTCCTTAGTCGCTTCTTACGACATCCACGGAAGAAATGGAGCGGTACTATTCTAGACCCGGTTACCACACAGGTAAAGAGAATTTAAAGTGTATAAGTAAATAGTTATCAAGGTTTTTTCCTTAGTCGCCTTCTACGACATCCACGGAAGAATGGAGTGGTGCTATTCTAAACCTGAACACCACACAGGTAAAGATAAATTAAAATATAGGTGAAAGTATAACTACGTTAGTAGAAGTTGCCAAAGATAAGCGCCTACTAGCCGTAGGCTCAAGTACCGACCGGGCGGAATGTTATGTACCTAACTAAGAACCAAAAAAAAAAAGACAAACAATTTAAGAGAACACGTAGCTAACAGATAAATTGCACCTAACATCATCTTCCTCCAAGTACCTAGCCATAGGATCACCACCCGTCCTATATAAAGATCCCTGTATTGCGTACATTAGGGCTTCTTTTACGTGTTTGCACCGCACGAGTTACGCAATACGAGATATAATTAGTGGCATTAAGGCTTATTTTACACGTTACCAACCGCGTGTGGTGGAGGGCTTTGGGTTCGACTAGGAAGGGTAGGAATCAGCAGGATACAATGTATCAGCTAGAATTTAGAACAAGGTAAAAAAAAATACAAAATTACTACAAGTTAAAAAAAAATATGATCAAAATGTTAAAAGTTACAAGGTAATAACGAACCGCGCCGGCGGCCGACAGTAGGTAAGCAAAAAATAGGCAAACAAACTTATTATGTTTGTTATGTTAAGAAAGATGGGTTTAGAACAACAGCAATACATTAATAGAAATCTACCCACTTGATTCATACTAGAATTCAGATTAGAATTTATGACAAGTGTTATCATAATTAAATAAAAGAAATTAATAATGGAATTTAAGAAATGATTGTAATTGATATTTAATTTATGCTACATAATCGAATGGAATGTATTTATATTAGAAAGTAATAGCTCTGAGTAATGGCAACATTTTAGCAGAAATCTACCCACATAATTTTAAAAATTATTGGACAGGTAGACTAAGGTTCTGCCTATAAAACTAGTCATTTATAAGCAAAACAATTAAGATCCAGTGCATTTCGAGCAGTCAGTAGGCTTATGTCCCGCAAGTAAAGACTTAAGTAAACTAAATATACCTAGGTATAGTTCATCGCGGTAGTTAATCAAATTATTAAGAATTAATTCAATGTCTGATATTAGTTACGTCTAAAACGAAAGTATTTGATATTAAAGTTACGCTATAAGTTGATTGCGGTTAAGTTATTGTAATTACTAAAAGAAACAGTTTCGTTTTGTTTAAAGTGAAAACAGTGTTTGTTCTGTTTGATTAAGAAAGATTGTTTAGAAAAAGATGATTCTAGTGTTAAGTGAACAGTGTCAGCTGGTATAGTGCTGTGATAAACTAATTCGTTCTGCAGTGAGTGGAATTTAAGTATGTCGGAATCGGAAGACATTTTGGTAAGTGGTAGACTAAGAAGTGAAAGTGTTCTAAAATTTGTGATGTCTACCCCAAAAATATTTCGAAAAAAATAACCGTTAAAAAAACTGTTAAGCGATTAAACGTTTAAAATTGAAATTAGATTCTAGGAAAAATTAGGCGTTCTGATATTTGGTCTCGACGAGTAGTTTAGATCTCCGTGCGTTACAAGATAATTATAAGCTGAAAACAATAAGAAAAAATAAAAGTGCGTTGCTCTCGCAACAAGAAAAAAAAAACCCGTTAATCCTGAACCAACTCTTCCTGCAAGCGGGGCGCCAGTGTCGCGATTAGCGTCTAGCGGGGAGCTTGCGGGAGATAAATTAAAAAGTAGTGACAAGACTAAATATTTATTAATATAACTATCCCCCGACAAGGTTGTCACAAGCTCGCGGCACGAGTTCAGGGTAGAGGGTTCGGTAGGTTGGTTCAGGACGCTCGAGAGGCACTTCCCTTAGCCCAGGAGACGGCGGCGAAGATCCTGTGGCTGGCGTTACAGTGGGAGCGCGCGAAGGGGTAGAAGGCAGCCGAAGGTTGTGCTTCACGTAGCGTAGGGCGGAGATCCAACCGAGGATAGTGGTGGATGATCTTCCAACCCGTAGGGTGTTGCCTATAACCAAAGGGTGGTTCTAGTGCGTTCCGTAGCGATTGCTCCTGCCAGCCACAACAGAGCCCCAACCCAGCGCGGGCAAGGGAAAGCCATATTCTTTCTGTTGCGGAAGCAAGGCGTAGGCAAGGGCAATCGCAACGGAGTTACAAAAAGGAAAAGAAATAGTACACAAGGTAAAATCAAACAGTTGGAATTTAAATTTTGAAAAAAGGACCGTTACAGCGGTAGTTACATTTTTAAATAATTTAAAATTTGTCCGTTGGTATACAGAAACCAACGGACAAGCAAGGAGAGAACAATACAATTTAAATTAATACAGAAGAAAGCAGTTAAGAAGAGACCAAATATCAGAACTTACCTAGATCGGCAATTTAACTGAGTTTAATTTTAAAACAGTTTCAAATCAAGGATTAAAATACAAGTAAATCTAAGAGCCCTTAGCTCTATCGAAGAAAAGAAAGTTCCTTTCACTCGTTCGCGTATTTATAGGCCGGAGACCTCTGAAAACACGCCCTCTATCGACGACGTAGCGCTACGACACGCTAAGAAAGAGACGCGCAATAGCGCTCCCTAGCGTTCGTAATTTACGTTAAAGTTTGAAAAATGTCACATCGTGACAATACATTATTTAACTTTACTGTAGTAAAGTGTGGGTAAAGGTATAACTTAGGACGTTGCATCCTGTTACAAAACTAATTAATTAGGTATGCTAAACAGCAATTAAGTTCATGTTAAGTTTTGTGCAGTATTTTTAAGTACAATAATTATACTCATTATTTACCTTTTTTCAGTAAAGTGCAGGTAACTTGAGTCTTTCCATACTGTTACAAAACAAATTTATTAGGTACAGTAAACAGGAATAGCTGTAAAAAAATATCTTTGTCAATTTCCTAGCTAACTTAAAAAAAATGCACACAATCTGCCACATTTCCTGACTTAAACACAAAACGTTCAAAATTTTTTTGTACTAGTCAACGAAAACGTTGTATGAGTACCAACTGCTCCGAGAACTTGAAATTAACTTTTTAAAAGCCAGGTGCGTCGACAGAACAACGTAAATTATTAATTAATGCTTGGCTTTTTAAAAAGTTTAATAATAAGGGATGACGTATGGGAGAAAAAAAATTAAAAGAAGAATTTTTCTTTTCGATTAAGTAACAAGGTTATATTTATACGAGTGTGTACATACGTAAGTACACGGGAGCAAGTAGCTAAGGTAAACGTCCCTGTGCTGGTCACTGACCCAATACTTGGCACTTGCAAACTTATGTCATAGTAAGACAGGTGACAGATGGGTGTCATCTATTGGGCGTTGAAGCGTCGAGCATTGGTACATTTACCTTACCTGTCGACATTTCGGCTGCGCAGTAACCGTGGTCACGAGTAGACTGTCCATTTTCGGCCACCCTCTATAAAACATAGAAGTGCGGCCTTCATCATTTTTTACCTAATCAGCCTATAATTAGAAAAACTAATAAGACTTAAAACTAATAAGGAAGAATTAGAAATAGTGTGATAAGAGAACGAGCTGGTGTGAAAGTAGATATAGTGACTAGAATAGAAAGAAGTATGCTTAGCTGGTTTGGTCATGTAGAGAGGATGGATGAAAGAAGATTGACTAAACAGATCTATGCTGGAAGTGTGAATGGATGTGTTGGGAGGGGAAGACCTAGACGGACGTTCCGTGACCAAATCGCGGACGTTTTAGAAACAGGTCAGGTCAAGAGTACCCGAAATCGACGAGCATGTATGAAGAAACTAATGAACGTGGATGAAGCAAAAGAGGTATGTCAGGATCGTAGCAAGTGGAACAAAGTGGTCTCTGCCTACCCCTGTGGGAAAGAGGCGTGACGGTATGTATGTATGTATGTATGTAATAAGACTTACAGCTCACAGAAGAAACTGCTATGAAGATATTAAAAGACAGATTTCTGTGGCAATTCTTTATTTGGCAGATGTACAGTTATGTTTGCATTCGTATGTATGTATGATGTCCTCCAAGCTGCGGCCCCAGCTTCTCCAATGGTGATGGTGATGAGCATCGGTGAAGATCTCGTAGGTGACGCTACTTGTCTGAAAGGTGATGAAAAAACGTAAAGTTAGATCATAATAGGAGCACAAATTATCTACGAATACTTGCTACTATTGTTAGTGACACATGCCTTTTCACTATTTGATAAACATCATACAAGTATTTCCAAATTGGGGTAGGTAGAGCACGCGAAACGTTGCATAGACAAAAATTACTATTTTACGTTTTTGGAAAATTTTAAGGTTAAAAATAGAAGAAAAAGATTAAAACAGTGACAGGATGCTAGTCTGGCGCTTAGGGTATACCTTAACCCATTTTTCCTTTGTCACCTCTTCCTACATCCTCAGAAGAAATGGAGGTATTATTCTTAAACCCGACAACAGACGGTCAATGGTAATTGTGTTGTCTAAATGAGATAAATACTTGCCTACTAATAAAATAAGATTCACTAAGCTCAGAAATTCTGTTTAAATCCCAAACCCGTCGGCTTAGCTCGGAATAGACGCGCGCGAGATAGACTATACCTAACACTGTCTAACTAGAGACGTCTGAAAATGACAGGTTGTCAATCTCACGTGTGGGCTTATTCACGCGTGATGCCGTGCTAAGCCTGGAATTGGATCGATATGGAAAAAATAATCGTTGAGGAATGATGTGTATTGGGGTTTGGTTGTGTGCTGCGACGCACACATAAACATGATTGTAATATACGTCAGTGAGTAATGAGCTTAGCCGTGTTTTACTTGTGTCCCGTATTTACCAGTGGCGACGAGGATGGGATTCAAACCCACGCGTGCAAACGCCTGGTTTTCGGGTTGGCTTCGGCCCCGGCTATTTTTCAACGAGCAATGGAGGGTATTTTAAAACTAGACGGTGTTTTATGTTGTTGTGTATGTAACATATCGATGCAGTTCAGCTTAGGCAATGTTAAAGCGTGTTTTAACGTTATAGTAAGTTTATGTACTAAAACATAATTAATAACACTACTTGAAACGTATTTAATAAAGATACAGAAAACTCACGTTTAAGATCGAATTTAGCTCAACATTTTTTGGACAAGACTTTAACCCTTTATCTAGAAGCCGCGGTGGTTACCGCCAATCGAATATGAGAAGAACAAGAAGAATTCTTATCCAGAATCTAGAATCTTACAATGAAGGGCTACGGTCTAGCCCAAATTATAACAATCTTAGCCTGAAACATGTTGAACTAAATGCGATTTAAGTCGTGAGCTATCCGTACTTGTTATCATGAGCTTTTAAATCATTAAAAAAGACTTATAGTGGCTACGAATCCTGTCACAGCCATGATTGTGACTGTAAAGTTTCGCGTACTCTGCCTACCTTATTCGGGAATACAGGGGTGAGTTTTATGTTTAGCTTGTAAATTATTCTTACGCACAAAACACCCAAAAGAACACGTCAAACTATTTCGGTAGAATAATTCAGAAAGGGAGAAAGCTCTAATAAAGTTTAATGAACCGTATGAAAATAAAATAGGCAGAGAAAACCCTGAAAATATTAAGGAAAGTACTACAAGGCGGTAAAGTTGGCTTATTAACTTTACTTTTGTTCGCTGCCTTCATGAAATCCTAGTGTTTATATTAAGGAGGTTTCCGTAGCTTTTTTTACTTTACTACGCACACATTGAATATCGAGTGATGTGAACAGCACTGCACTATTGTTAAATTTTGAAGCAAAAAATACGACAACTACTTATCCGGTAGCAAAATATTAGCGCAATCTATGTAGATTTATCTGCATTCATTAGCACTATCTATGTTCATACCATAGAGGATAGAACCTATAGAGAAACAATGTTCGCAACCCCAGTCCGCAAATAGTTTGTTGATTTCAACATACTAAACGTCACCGTCACTGTCACAGAAACTGTACAGAGCCAATAACCGTAGAGAAAAAGGCACTAGCGTTACGCGCGATCTTGGGCCGGCCAATAAGAGCACAGCGATCACTTCAATTGTTTTGCGGAATAATTTCCGAACAACCAAGATGACATTAGTACTCTATAGGTTCTATCCTCAATGGTTCATACTAAACATTCAGATGCGAAAAACAAAAGACATAATTACTTTGACAAACCTGTTACCTATGATAGTTATTTGTCTGTACATTCAAATTACGAATATCTTGAAACAGATGATGATTCGAAGAAGAAAACAAAATATATTTCAAATTTGGAACACGCGGCTGGCGGTGCGAGCTTCTGACGCCGATGAGCAATTGTTTGTGGTATTCCGTATCGCCCCCATGTTTGTCGTTTTTATATGCCATCAAATAACTTCATGGTGTGTACTCGTAGGTATCTCTGAAAACTTTTTTTCTATTAACTGATTAACAAACAACGTTCTCATATTGCCTGTTATTATATCTACACGTTTAAACTAAGGCTACAGATTAAAGAACACATATCTATCCACGACTTAAGGTAAAAGTTTCAATGCTCGATGCCTCAATGCTCAGTAGATGACACCCATCTTTCACCTGTCTTACTATGACATAAGGTTACAAGTGCCAAGTATTGGGTCAGTGTCGAGCACAGGGACGTTTACCTTACATAGGTTTCATGCTGTATATGAGTGAAGATCAAGTTGTGTTTGCGGCTGTACATAATTAGGTATTGAAATAATAATTTAATGAAATTTCATACACTACACTCACTCATTTAAAATACATTAATGTATTTTATTAAGCAACGGTCACGTTATACTCTATCTTTGTATGTAACAATACGGTAAAAAGTTCTCAAGTTGTGGATTCTAACGATGTTGTAAATTGACCAAATTCCTTAATAGTCAAAAAATCCAATTATTTTTGGACAAAAGACGTCATTCGCAAAAACACAATCATGTTCTGCCCGGAAGGGAACTACGGAACAACGACTTAACGAAAAGGATAATAAAGTGCTGAGGGCATCTTGTTTGAGGACATGCAATTTTTAGGAGAAAACTAAGAAGGAATTATTACCAGGTCTAAATGTTGTTTATTTTCTAAATTACTCTTTTACAAGTTTAGTTAAAGTAATTACTTTTTGTTTTATTTTCTGTTGACCGAATTTGAGTTAAAACCAAAACTTACTTAGGTAAGTATTAAGCAAAAAAAAAAACAAATAAAGACTACTCTTTTATAAACCGAACGCATACTCTGGACACAATACGTATCACGTGTTTACCCCTCCACAAAACTATATTATAGTACTTATAGTAAAAGAAAAAGTGGAACAAAAAATACAAAAAGATAATGTCCCATTATAATCTTGGTATGTATTGTTTATTTAAGGTACAAGTTCGTAGCCAACGACGCGTGAAAGCAGCTGACGGCGTTTGGCCATGTCACGTTGAATCCTTAGCTTTTGAGTCGCCTCGTTTCATTTCAACATACATACGTACAGTCACGAACCGGGATTGTTGAGCCACTTGCCACTGTTCGCAATTTAGACGTGTAATCAATGACCGATGTGACGGACTAGATGTCAGCTAATTGGATTACTATTACACGACCAAGTCACAAACATAGGTAAGTGGCTCAGCTAACCCTGTTCGCGATGATACATCACGCCTGTAATCTCAAGTCACTATTCCACGTGGACGAAGCTGCTGACACAGCCAGTTCTCAATATTAAATTTTGCTCTACTGAAAAGTTTAGTACATCCGACGTAAGGTCTATGCCGCACTGACGCCGTCGCCCTATGCAGCAGGCAGGGCGACCAATCCAGGTGCACGGCTGGTGATTGTTGATTGGTTGCTGAGTGACTGGCGTAGTGATTGATCGGGGTTTGATAAAACCGTACTAGATCAAAACAGAGCTACCTCAAAATGTGTCTCAATTCAAAACCAAGCTATAGGTTCATTACGCCAAGTTTCATTTTTGAATAGTCATTTTGAGTTAACTCTGTTTTGTTCTAACAGTGCGAAAAAAATACTTAACCCTAATTTTTCATACAATATTTAGGCTCCCATTACGCAAAGCACGAAAAAAACTAGATTTTTGCTCGTTACCTACAACTTTTCAGCTATCTAATGATTTGTAGTAGTAGAAGCTTGCTTCAATTCTGCCATACAAGGGGGAAGATTTAGGTTAATATTAATGAAGTTAGATTAAAACTTACCACAAAAAAGCATTATTTTCTAAAATAAACATTAGTCACGGGATCGGGTGGGGGTTAAAGCGATAATTACACTGAGTAAACACCTCGCAAACTACGATCGTCAACGAACGTCCTCTTTGCACAAAATTGTCCGCCGACCGCCGTCGCTCCGTCACGCTGTGACAGTCGGCGCTCGGTGAATAGGGATGATGACAGGGTTAAAAACATCTAATTCTAATTAGTCCGTAAGTTAGATTATGAAAAAGACACGTATTCTTTGCTTCATCAAATAATTATACATCGACAAAGGTACAGATCATCAAACTTCCTAAATGGGGGCTCGTGTTGGTAAAAATTGTACTCAAACGTGACGTCACTCGAAACTTCAGAGCGCGGTATCCTCGACATTTTCTTGCTTGTCAAGTAAAATAAAAAATAAGTGTACCTACAAACTGTAATGTGTCTGACAGACTAAATAGTTTTTTTGACATCTCCCCAATTCGGCCGACTACCGTGTTATTAACACTTTTACGGCCACTGCATGTATCATGCGACGATCAACTCAGTGTAATTGCGGCTTATAGTTAGAATTGTTAAATAAATGGAGAATATGAATCGATTCGTTTAATTAAAATAAATAATTGTTAGTACATTATTAATAAATTATTGTTATAAGGACAAACTCTAATTTGTTTTATAAATGCGAAACAGCTTTGTTAGTACAGTCTAGTAATAAATACGTGTTATTTACATTAATTATGATCGTGTACTTAATTATAATGTTAATTAATATGTTTTAAAACCAACATCGAACACAACGTTACTAAAATTCGAACAGGTTACATGTTTGTCAAATTGTAAATTTCAATTTGGTGGTAAAGTAGAATTGCTATTGGTTCATGTCAGGTTCGATGTAGATTTTCATGTTTTTGGTATTTTAATAGATGAGGTAAGCTTCTGTATCGTCTCCATCAAGTTCCATGCACCACCATGAGTTATTCCTTTTTGATGATAGCCTGCAAATTATTGATATTTTTAGTTCATAAATATCACCCTGGGAAAGTTATACTTGGGACGTCTTTTGAAGATTTCTAAAACAATATAAGTACCTATCACAGATTTGAGCTTCCAGAAAATATCGTACATACGTACATAGGTACATAGACATAATCACGCCTTTGATCCCAAATGGAATAGGCAAAGCACCCTAAAAGTGACATGGACACAACCATGATCGTGACTGTTTCACGCTTCGCACCTTCTAGCATGATTTTAGGTTTGAAAACAGATGGAAAAGGTAGCATAACAGTGACAGGTTGGTAGCCTGTTACCTAAAGTTTACCTTAACTTATTTCCTCAGTCCTTTTGACATCCTCGGAAGAAGTGGACAAGTGTTATTCATCCCGACACCAGACGCGACTAAACCGCTAACCGCTTCCTAATTTGGCCTCTCTTTAGAACATCGCCGATCTGGTTGTTATACGGTTCATCGAGGGCGCCCTAGCATAGTTTGACTAGACATTAAATGCAATAAGGATGCATACCGGTAGCCACAGCACGTAACAGTCGGCTTTGCAGTGTATTCTCCGTTCCAATGCTCTTACTACTAAAGACAAATACATACATACATAAATACATCTGTATTCCCAAAGAAGGAAGGCAGAGCACACGATAATGTTACACAGTCAAAACCACGTCTTTTCAACGTCTCGTATGCTGTTAGCATATTTTTAGATTTCGAGTTAGATAAAAGTGTAGTGATAGGTTGCAAGCCTGACGCCTAAAACACAGCTTAGCCTATTTATATTAGTCGCATCTTACGACGCCAACGGAAAAAATAAAGGAATGCAATAATCTTTGAAACTTGAAATTAAAAACGAACTAATATCAATAACTTTGCTTGCAACGTTTTTCTTTTTTTTTAAGTTGCAAGCGAGCACAGTAACTGTTGTAATTCAGTTATTGTCATAGTAGCTAAGAAACACCTCCATAAGTTATGAAACTATGAATTTAAAAGTCAAAATTTTCGAGAAACCCATTACCATTTACATACATATTCTCACGCCTGTATTCCCAAGAGGGGTAGGCAGAGCACATGAATTCAAAAATCGAGTGCCACGCTTAGCAATTTCAGGGTAACCAGATGGTTAAACGTGATATCGCAGTGACAGGTTGCTAGCCCATCGCCCACAATACACTAACCCTTTCCCAGAGTCGACTCTTACGACACCCACGGGAAGAAAGGGGGAGGTGCTATTCTAACCCGGCACCACACAATCCAAATCCAGTATTTAAATAGAATAGGGCGTAACAAAACAATTTCGTCGCTACAAGTCGTTTGCTTGTAACATTTTGATAGTAACCACTTATCTATTCCTAATGAAATGTGCCAAATTGTGTAAACGTTTTGTAGTGACTTGGGCAGGTCATGTAGTAGTTTGAGCAATGTGCAATAATGGAACTTAACTGTTAGTATATCAGGTATCATATAAAGGTGCTATTCTATCCCGGCACCACACGGAGAACATTTCACACACACATATACATAACAGTGGTTTTTATTTCCTATGTGCTAGACAAAAGAAGATGCATTCCATTCTACTCTAAAATTACTCTGAACCCAAACTTTACATAAGGCAATTTGGTTACCATGCAACAGTGAGTGAACAAGAAAAAAAAGCATTTAAGTACAAAGCAAATAAATTTGCAAATTGTTGACACTTTGGCCTTAAAACTGGGAACAAGTCTAGACAAATGGACGCATAAATTTCATAATCATGACGTTTTCCCGACTTGTTGAAGTGGAGGGGAAAATAGAAGGGAGAAATAAAAAGTGCGCGCCCTGGGTGAAATAACAAATGAGATATTAAAACGAAGAAATGTAAACTATTGCTAAAAATAAAGTTTTAACGTACAGATATACATCATGCCTGTATTTCCAAGTTTAGTGGGAAGAGCACACCAAACTGTACAGAACTCTACATAGTCAAAACCAAACCATTAATATACATACACATACATACATACATATCGTCACGCCTGTATTCCCAAGAGGCGTAGGCAGAGCACATGAATTCAAAAATCTAGTGCCACATTTAGCGATTTCAGGGTAACCATTAATGTTCCAGTAGTAATAACAGTAGTAGCCGTTTGGTAGTCACTTTCTAACATATTTTTTTGCTTTTAAATCAAGAGATAGGTATTTGATTTGAAGTGACAATTAGATCAAATGACTAGTCGGTTGCCTAAAATGATTTCCTGAATCACTTGTTACAATACCCGCGGCAGAAATGGAGAGGTGCTATTCTAAACCCAATACCATAAGACGTAATTTTCAATAGTTAGAAAATAGTTAATCAAGTTAGTCTTCATTGTGCAATAAAGGTGCTATAAATTGTTTCGAACACGATTAAAGGAATAAAACGCATACATTTTACAAATTACATTACGATAATGGCGAATTCCGAATTTTATTCACAAAATTGATTGAATAGGTCTGGTGTCAGCTGACGTAAATAAGGAGTGACTGGGAAATTCTTTCGTAAAGATATTGAAGTACTAACGGACGGAAAAAAAGAAATAGGAGAGTGCCGTGTGTTACTAACCAATACATTAAAACATATAACCATCATAAACTAAACTAATATTCCCGAATCCTTACTTTAATATTGTCAATACGACTTGGTTTAGTGGATAATTTATATGCTTATAAAAATTACTAACTCAAAAATCTACGAAGTTTTATTTTTTAGACAGCTTTGTTTCAATTTTGTTTGCAGTTTAAAAAAATAACATAAAAAAATTATCTCTTGGAATATACGATTATACTCCATAAAGCTTGTTTTATGTTATCTTTTTCAATATGATTATTGGCGTCTTAAAATTTAATAAAGTGCTCCATTTAATAAGTTAATGTGAAAAAAAAATAATGCGTAAACCAAACTTCTCATCGTTCATGCAATAGTAAGGACAAAACAATCTTCCAGGATCCATGGAAGTTCCATCGTGGTAGTGGTTCGAATATCCAATAAGCCGTTGGAAATTTGCTCGTATTATCCGGTACGTGCAAAAATTTACCGACAAGTACTTTACCTATCCAGAGTTCTATATTCACGGTGTAAATTACCACGTTATTACGGTTACCACCACGTGGAAACATGACAAGGATCAAATTGTTGTGAACGCACTTTACCTATATCTGTACTATTATTGAATTTAAAGAACTCGATCGGAATATTTGGGAGCTCATTTTGCCCTTTTTGTTGTTTGGCGTGTATTTTGAATGTTCCATTCCAGGGAAAGTTATTGGCAATTGTGATAGTGTTTCGGAATGTAATAAAGCAATAACAAATAAAACTTGAGGTGATTTTTTGGGACACGTGCTAAGAAATGATTCTACTAATAATTTTAAACAAAAAAAAACCGACTTCAAATCAGCAATATTTTGAAAGTATTCTGTTTACTGAATGTAAAATCTTGACTTCATCAACAAATTACCGAAAACGCCGTACATCTCCATATAAAAATTTGAAGAGTTCCCTCGATTTCTCCAAGATTCCATCATCAGATTCTGGTTTCGTGCCAATGGGACCAATTTCGAGTTATACCCTTTCGATTAAAAAAAAAATTTTGAAAATCGGTTTACGGGTTTTCGAGATATCGAGTAACATACACACAAAAAAAAAAAATTTGGTCGAATTGAGAACCTCCTCCTTTTTGAAGTCGGTTAACAAAGTACCATAAAGTAAAGAGTATGAGAGACTAAACACCGTTAAAAATTAACCACATCATTAAAATAACGATAAATTTCGGCTGTGTCCATTCATAATAATATGCTCATTCATGCATAAACCAAATCTTAATTAGTGTTCATAACACAATTCCATACCCGTGCTATTAGTTACTAAAGTTAACATCCAAGTGCTCAACGCTCGCTGTACTAGTATACATAATGCCATGCCATGAGCAATCTATGTCAAAGTGACATGGCTTAAGTTTTAACGAAGAAAATCCTCTTAACTAGAATTCAAGCCATATTGATTTACTTAGTTCATTTCCTAAGAAACGGTTGCCTTTGCATTGCATCGCTTTGCACGTATCGTCCCTTGTTCTAAATGATGCCTCGCGTTGTGTATACCCATAGGTGAATTTGACGTTCTTGGTAGTTTGCATGAAAGCATCGTAACGAAAGGTTGTCTTTAGTTTACTTAGCTACATACATACAAAATACATACAATCACGCCTGCATTCCCAAAAGCTACGTATATCGAAAAATAAATACATTACTTTACGTTTACTGATATTTTTAATTAAATTGGTAATTTGCTGTGTGAGGGTGTAGCGACCGTTTCTAAACAAATGGACATACCTACTGTACCCATACTGCATATACTACATACACTAGATAATTCAAGTGAGAAGAAAGTGTTCATTTGTTTAAATGTTAAAATCCATCTCCATAGCAAAATGGCGGAAATCAAGGAGGTTTTATCATCGTGCTAATTATTATTTACACTTTTAGAATCAATGAGCAATAAAATTCTGTCGCTAGTGGACATAGGCATTAGCAGATGGTAAAGCAGAAATTAGATAGAGAGATAGAAAGAAGGGATGATTCTACTTTTTAATGATCGTAAAGTAAATACTATCTATGGAAATACTTTAAATAGGTAACTATCAGGCGCAGCGCCGACGACAGAGTTTTGTGCGATCGAGTCTGCGCAGCAATAAATTCTCTGAATGGCGCGCTGACAGTTTCCACGAAACTCTGAATGGAAATTCCTGGAAACTGTCAGCGCGCCATTCAGAGAATTTATTGCTCCACAGACTCGATCGCACAAAACACTGTCGTCTGCGCTGCGCCTTCAAAGTCACCCGATGGTCCTTTGATGTCTATGTCCATGTTTTAAAAATATTTCTATAGGTACATTGGTGATCCAATGGTCATCAAACTACAGAACCAAAACCAGATTATATATCCTTGCCCTATTATAGTAGATACAGCAAAATAATTCAGTCAGTAACCTGAGGAGAGAACAGCTTCTTGAGGCCAATGATGGTAGCCAGCAGAAGCGCGATCTTGGAGATGAGGAGGGCCTTCCCAACCATCAGGGTCAGACCCTTGAAGGTCAGGGCACCAAGGAGACCGAACTTCAGGGCTGCTGCAGCGAGGAGAGGGCCCATGTTCTTGTTACGGCTGCGGCCGCTTTCGAAGGTCTTTGGCGATTTCAGGGCTACTCCTGAAAGAAGAAATGACGTTTCAACTTTAATATGTGGGAAAGACTCCAATAGGGAGATCTTTCTCCAGGCAGATGTTATACCTGGGGAACGAAGTCCACAGAGAGATACTTGAAAGTTTTATTTATGCAACCGATCTTGAAAACTTCGTTAGCGCCATGTAGGTTTGCTTGTAGTGGAAGTTCGGCTATTCGACGATAGGTGGCGCTAGGGCGCTACGTAAAACCATTAAGAGTCATTCAGAGTGATTTGTGGACGTCAGTTATTTGTGTTGTTTTACTATTGTATTGTCGTTGTCTCCAACATCATCATTGTCATCATTACAACCGTCATTTTTTTAAACATACAATAAAATTAACGCGAGACTCACTCATGATAAAAACTACGGATAACTCACGTCTTAAATCGGTTAGTTTTGTCGAACATAAGCAGTCGCGTAAACGGAGCGGTGGCACGTAGTGTGCTTTTGGCAGCATCCACCGCAGCTTCTAGATGAAGGGCTACGGTCTCTAGCCGGAAACATGTCAAGGTAAACTCGATTTAAGACGTAAGTTAATTATCATTTTTGCTATGATAAGAAATTATCTGTTTTGTTTAATTATGAATCTCATTCTCATTAAAGGTTGTGTGTTGTTTTTTGCTAGGTAATCAGCTGCGTTAATTTTATGTAAGGTGTTAGGTATACTTATCAGTAAAATTCACTATTTCATAGAAAATTAAAAAAAAATCGGCCCAGTGCGAGTCGATCCCGCGCACGAAAACTTCCTGGCCAAAAAAAGCAAAAAAAACACGTTTTTTGTATTGGAGCCCCCCTTAATTACTATTATTATTATTTAGATTTTAGTATTTTTAGTTATAGCGGCAACAGAAATACATCATCTCTGAAAATTTGAATAGCCAAGGTCTTAACCTTCCTGAGATACAGCCTGGTGACAGACGGACAGACAGACAGACAGACAGCGAAGTTTCAGTGATAGGGTCCCGTTTTCACCCTTTGGGTACGGAACCCTAAAAAATACTATAAAAGAATCTCACCAACACCGAAGCTGCCATCAACCTCCTGCTTCCCGGAGACGACCAGATCTGCGTTGTCCAGAAGTCTGTACCGCAACGACCTGGTGGTGGCAAAGTTCCACAGCTTGTCCATGATGAGCTGCTGCGCCTGGTCCTCCAGGGAGGTACCGGCTCTGGCCAGGGATTCTGGCTTCACTGGAACCTCTGCGGCAGCGCCATTGCTGGAAAAAAGGAGTTTCTGGTTACTTCTGATCATATTTTTATTTAGTACAATGTGTGTGTTCTTAAACGGGGTAGGCAGAGCATTAGAAACGTTGACATAGACGAAACCATGATTTACCTATTTCACGCTCGGCAGCCAGTTCTAACATAATTTTAGAGTTGAAAACAGAAGAGGTATAATAGTGACAGGTTGCTAGCCTGTCGCCTAAAGCATACCTAAACTTATTTCCTAAGCCGCCTCATACGACGTCCACGAAGGAATGAAGAGATGTTATTCTATCCCGGTACCACGAAGGTTTATCATCACTTCATCACTTGATTAAAACTAAGTCTGTACGTTTAAATTTGAAACTGTAGTGGTGTTTTTCTCTGACAAAACAATTTGACTCGTCAACGAGCTTAGCGTTAATGTGTCAATATTAGCTAATGTAGCCCAAACAGTGCCCAGCAGTGGGACGTTTTAGGCTAGATTTATTCTTGGAATAAGATTCTCATTCATACTCGCTTATATTCATGAAAAACAAAATATTGCAGAGTAAAAAGTTTAATAGGTATTCTAAGACAAAATTCTATTTTAAATCGGTTGAATCGGTCGTTAATAACGCAAACGTAAGGTGAATAATAATAAATATCACGACGAGTGAATTATTTTTATAAGGACTAAGTTTCATTTTGTCAATTACAAAAATCGAACTCTCCGAACTTAGTTAAAGATCTATTTTTGCGTATCATTAGAAGCAAAAGTAGAACATTTTGGAATTCAAAGGGTTTTCCCTGCGGTTATAAATCACAGACTATTCATATCTCATTAGTTATCTCAAGTCTATGAAGCGCTTGCCAAGTCTCCTGAATTTTAATGAAATGCTGAGTTTTGTGGATAATTTCAAACAGCAAATATAGCAGAAATTCTTACCAAATTCGACCACTATAGCGATAGCATTAATACGACGAAATAGGCATCAAAAATATTAATAGTATGTTCTTATAATAAAATTAGGAGCATTGTAAAGGATGTACTAAATATTACGAACTCTGTGCGTCCAAAAAAGTCACGAAAACACGTATGTGCGTATCTTGAGCCACACGTAAACTCAGCAATTTTATGGTACTCATAACGTCTAAAACGCTCGTATTTCATTTGTTTTGCTTTAAATTGATCACCACTTACGGTGAGACAATATACCCGTCTGAAGCATCCCCATATTTTACCCCTCTATTGTGTGCCAAGATTGATAAAGAAACAATAGTGTGGCGTGAGCATGAGATCTTAATTATGAACATCCACGACAGGTAGACAAAAGACTGCAGTCTATTGAGAAAATATTGACTTAACGAGCTGTTACCCGCGACTTCGTCTGCGCAGAATAAGTATTTCGGATTGCGTGGCGTAGAATAGAACTAATATTATGGCATTAAAATTATCACACAAATAATTTTTGAATCGCATTTGACAAATATAACAGCTTTTTTAACAACGACGTCTGCCCGCGTTCGGGTCGCGCACTCAGCGACGCGTGACGTCTGCTTCGCGCATGCGCGCCACTTCAACGGTTTTGACAGCGGACGCCAAAGCTCGGAAATGGTAGATTTTACCTGACTTACTCGAGAATTATCGTCGTAATTGGATAATTCACAGAATATCATTACAATTTGTAGCCTATGTGTTATTCTGATGTATAAGCTACATTATTGTAAAGTGTCATTAAAATCCATTCAGTAGTTTTTGCGTGAAGGAGTAACAAACATCCATCCATCCATCCATACATCCATCCATCCATACTCACAAACTTTCACGTTTATAATATTAGTAAGATGTTGAAGCTTAATTTGGGAGGGTGTTCAGACACAGCTAATGTAAGATTTATTTCGAAAGATGGTTATGTGTGGCGTATTCAAGTAAATCAAATGAATTTTCTATCCTACATTCTTCAGCGTTCGTGATTTTTAAATAGTATTAAAATAATAGTTATTATGCATTATTAATTTAAAACTAAATGTTTCGAAAAAATACTTTCTGCCTAGTTTCTTGCGATGCATTCTTCTTGGCAAAGATGGTCTTTTTGAAGCGCTGGTTGACTCGAAAATGACGTGTAAAAGTGCTCATAAAGTTTCTTTTTTGGCAAGTTATCTTACCTCTCGTCAACGATCATGACGTCATCGCTGAGCTGGAAGGAGGCAGTCCTCAGCATGCGGTCGACGTAGCCCACCAGCTCGATGGCGATGCAGGAGGAGGGCTCCCGCGCGCCGCATTTGTTGCTCAGCCCGTGCTTCAGCGATTTCGTAAAAGTACTACTATTTGATGATAGATGGCGCTAGGGCGCGACAAGCTACATATCACGGAGGCTTATCTTACCTCTCGTCAACGATCATGACGTCATCGCTCAGCTGGAAGGAAGCAGTCCTCAGCAGTAGCATACCATTTTGACAGTTGACGCAGATGACGTTTCGTAAAAGCCCCACTACTCGTCGACAGATGGCGCTAGGGCGCTCCAGGTTACATTTCACTGAGGCTTATCTTACCTCTCGTCAACGATCATGACGTCATCGCTCAGCTGGAAGGAGGCAGTCCTCAGCATGCGGTCGACGTAGCCCACTAGCTCGATGGCGATGCAGGAGGAGGGCTCCCGCGCGCCGCATTTGTTGCTCAGCCCGTGCTTCAGCGATTTCGTAAAAGTACTACTACTCGTCGACAGATGGCGCTAGGGCGCGACAAGCCACATTTCACGGAGGCTTATCTTACCTCTCGTCAACGATCATGACGTCATCGCTCAGCTGGTAGGAAGCGGTCCTCAGCAGTAGCATACCATTTTGACAGTTGATGTAGATGACGATTCATAAAAGTCCCACTAGTTGACGATAGATGGCACTAGGGCGCGACAGGTTACATAATCACGGAGGCTTATCTTACCTCTCGTCAACGATCATGACGTCATCGCTCAGCTGGAAGGAGGCGGTCCTCAGCATGCGGTCCACGTAGCCCACCAGCTCGATGGCGATGCAGGAGGAGGGCTCCCGCGCGCCGCATTTGTTGCTCAGCCCGTGCTTCAGCGATTCTTCTGTTGGTGCATGCTGGAATAAAAGGATAGAGTACAAGTTTAAATGGGGTCTTACGGAGGCATTCATACATTAGGCAGCACATGAAACGATATTTAGGAAACTGACGGTTTGACTTTTTGTGGCCACTTCTGGTATATTTTTTAGGTTTTAAGTTGACAGGTTTAATAGCGACAGGTAGCTGCCCTGTCGCCTAAAAATACTTTAACCGGTTCACCTATTCCCCGCTTACGAGATCCACATGGGTCATTGTCAAGCCCGGCAATTTTTTTCGCCAAAAAATGAAACATGTGATTTATAAAAATCAAAGGTATATTACGACTCTTACTCTAACTTGCAACAGAATTGAGTATCATTCAGAGATCAATTATTCGAAAAAAAAAACGATTTAAAACGAAATAACGATATTTCGGTTCCACCAAAAAGACTAATATGTCCACCGAGTGGACTAATTATGTTAATTAATAATAAATAAACAAAACAAAAAGCGGTAAACATCTTAAACAAAAATAACGTTCATGATATATTCCCATAATCATGAACAATCAAACACGTAAATACATTCAAAAAGTATATAATTTTTTTTTTATGTCTGTCTACCGAAATGACAATTCTTTTCGGTGGACAGAATATGCCTTCGTCCTCCGAAGACTAGGAAGCCTTTAAGTCTTCAAGAAGCATGTATGAAAGTGGGAGTTTGGTGGCTCTTCCTGGTTTTAACGTTGACGTATCCGAACTTTCAGAATATACGTCCAAAAATTGTATACTTTTACGAACATTTTTTTCAATCAACAAACAGACTGCACTCTCTAATTTTTAATAGTTGCTGCATTCTGAAGTCATCAACTTCTTTCTAAGTAATTAAGTTTCTTTGCTTTCAACATTCTTCTGTTTTTCACTGCAATACGTTCACCCATTTCATGGTACTAAAATAACTGGAATCGAAGGCGGTATTTTGCGTGCGATGTACTTTTAAGTTTCTTTTTGTATATTGTTTTTTTTTCTGCATCGTCGTGCATCATTCCATTTTTCCTCCAAAGCTTATTTTGTATGTTGTTGTTAAATCTTCTACAGTTTTTTTACGTTTACAGAATTTACGTTTAAACATCCACTATTCAGTCACTAGTCATTTACGGATAAAACAAAAAAGGAATCAGAAGCTAGTTTTTAAAGTTATAATAAAAAATTAAACCAAAGTACAAGAAATCAATCAAAATACAATCATTTATCGTTTGGGTGTACAAAAAGTCCACCAAAAAGACGTCCACTGAATGGACTTTTACCGCAATGTCATTCACAACACCAGCCATTTAAAGGATTATTCAAAAGGCAAAGCATACTTACAATGTTTGATTGCTTAACTAATTATTAAAAACGTTTGGTGGATTTATAGCGATGTACTTACAAAATACAGCAGTAACCGGAAAGACAATTCAACATTGACACCACCCAATATTCTTGTTAACACAACAATATCGTCTGCTGCGCACAAGTCACGGCAAAATGGCTGCTAACAGGGATAGTACGATAGTGAATGAGTTAAATTATATGTCCCGGTCTATTCATTTAACATTTCCCTAATTTTTCTAGAATTTAAAGTAATGTCCACCAAAAAGACAAAAAATGTTGTGACAAGATTCAATGATGCAAAAAATGTGTTTTATTTCCATCTAATTTTTTAAATCCTATTAATGTTAAATGGAAATCATACATTGTTTAGGAGAAAATGGCATTTTTGTACAATAATAAATAAGATGTATTTTTTTAAAGCCACATTCTATTAACAGGTGGAATCAGGACAGTCCAGCGAAATGGACTTTCAGTTACATTTGTGGTGATAAACAAAACAAATAATTACATTTATAGAAAATATGATATAGTATAGTCTAGTACGTTTGCTGTACTTTATAGTTATGATGTAAATTGATTGCAATTATTAAAAATGTCGTATATATTACAAATGGACATGTTTTTTTAGGGTTATGACAATGACCCACATTTAGTGACTCATCATCGAGAGCAACGCGCCACGGCGGCTACGGATAAACGCGCACTACGCCACACTCCTCTCTCCTCGTGACTGCTTAACAGCGTCAATGACTTGGCGCAGATTGGCCATAAACATGTTTTGGGAAAGACTCCAATAGAGAGATCTCTCTCCAGGCAGATTTTATGCCTGGGGACCGAAGTCCTCAGAGAGGAAGTTGGAATTTGTATTTATGCAACCGATCGTTGATACTCCGTAAGCGGGATGTAGGATTGTTATCGATATGGTATTGACGATCGTAGCAAGTAGTTCGGCTATTCGACGGTAGGTGGCGCTATGGCGCTTCACCAGGTAAACGTAGTCAGCCGTTCGACGAGAGGTGGCGCTAGGGCGCTACAATGTGAAGCTAATTTCGATATAAAGTCTTGAGTAGGTACATGCGTTTTATTTCACCACCAGCTCGTGCCCTACAACTCCTTTTGCACAGAGCTATTATCGTAATCCCACGGGATATGTGTATATTTCCGGGATAAAAAAATAATCTAAAATGTCTGTTTCCAGAATTTTTTTTTCCTCTGTTTGATATCAAACAACACACCCATAAATTATATCATTCATAACAATTATTAATCTATTTTGATAATTAAATACTAATTTGTTCTCTACAAAGGACATACGAGGATATTCGTGAACAATAAAGTTTAATTTGATTCCTTTGCCTCTTTGAAGTATAAAATTTACCTACTTTTTGGTACTGACAAGATGGCTGTCGATAATGCTTGGGACGGCATATCTTCTGGAAATGCTGACTCAGACAGCCACAGTCTACTAACTACAGATCAATCACAGCTATTTCATAATAAAAGTTTCAAATTTTGAAAATAAGTAAGTAAAGAAAGAAAGTAGTGTCCTGTGTGGTGTCGGGATGAATTAACACCTCTCCATTTCTACCAAGGATGTCGCAAGAGGCGACCAAGGAAGGTACCTATATTTTAGGCAACAGGCTAGCAACCTACTACTAGTATACCTGCCAACTCAAAACCTAAAAGAAGTATGCTAAAAGTGGCCACGAAACGTGAAATAGTCATGGTTTTGTCTGTGAAGGGTTTTGTGTGCTCTACCTACAGACGTGATTGTGTGTTGGTAAATTGTAGCAATAAGTGAAACTGTGACACAATAATATCTTAGTAATAGAAAAAGGAAACGAGTAGACGAAAGAAAAAATGGGACGATGACATTAGAGAAAGAGCAGGAGTGACGTAGATTAGAGTGGCTCAAGGCAGAATGGAAAAGGTTGAAGGAGGCCTTTGCCGATTGGTAATTAAATCTACAAGGGATTTGCAAGAGATAAGAAGAAGATTAAGTAGTTTATTTTAAGTAAGTATACACTATTGTACAAAAAGCGCAGCCGCGATTACCAGCGACTAGTCATCATGCGATTGCGATGCGATTGGTCGCACTGAGTGCCCATGCCACGTCGAAAAAAAAACCAAGATTTTTAATATCAAAAACTAAATAGAATAAGTTCCTAATTCAAACGAATCTCCTTCTAAGGGGCGCTCAAATTATTTTACATTTAAAAAGGAGTAGCAACTGGCCAGTATTTTCTTGTTTTTTTTTAATGTACCACACTTTCGAAGCTATGGCAAGCTTGACCCAATAAATTGAAGGCGGTCAAGTAGAAATTCATTGGTGATGTTACACTTTTCTTAAAACAAAAAGGTCTGATTAATGAACGAAATACATTACGGCCCATCGTTTGATGAATTACTTGGCATGTTTATTAAAATGGTGACTAACGTTACGTGACTGACAAAATAATGATTGATGTTGTTTATTACATGTTTACTTTCCTTTATTTTGTGGAAAACCGAGCTGTTATCGTCGGGCATACAATCACGCCTGTGTTCCCAAATGGGGTAGGCAGAGCACACAAAACGTGACAGGTAAAACCATGGCCATTTCACGCTTAGTAGCCACTTCTAGCAAGGTTTAGGTTAGCAAAGATGGAGGAGGTAGAATATTGACAAGTTGCTAGCCTGTCGCCTAAGGCACACCTAAACATTTTCCTTAGTCGCCTCTTACGACATCCACGGAAGAATTGGAGATATGTTATTCTAACCCTAATTCTAAATATTACATTTCATTGTACGTTATTGAAAACAAATCCAGTATTTAAATAGAAAATAGGGCATAAAAGAACAATGTCGTCGCTACAAGCAGGTTGCTTGTAACATTTTGACAGTAAAAGTATCTATCGATTCCTAATGAAACGTGCCGAGCTGAATTTTGTTTATTGTGTTGTATGGCAGATATACCTTCTTTGTGAAAATAATATATTCATTGTAAACGCTTTGTACTGATTTGTGACTTTCATGTAGTTTGAGCCATGAAAAAAGCAAGCAATGAAACGTAATTGTTAATTAATTAATTAAAAATAAATGATTAGTATTAACATACAAATCATGGCAAAGCACATGAAAAAAAAGGATTGCCACCTTTTAAGCCATACTTTGTACGTTACAAAAATGTTATCCTTGACTTTTAAGTTATTTTTGGTGTAGAACAACACCTTTTCATTAGGTACTTCCATATGTCGTGAGATGTGACTATGGAAATAAGTTAAGGTATATTTTAGGCGACCTACTAGCAACCAGTTACAATTACACCCGTCAAAAAATATGCTGGAAGTGGCGTTTGGTGAGCTTTGTCTACCCCTTTCAAGAATGCAGACGTATTGCTTGTGTAATTAATCGATTCATGAACAGAGTTAGCCAGAATGTTCATCAAATCTAACACTGTCATATGCCATATTTATGACCTGATCCGTGACACTAGAGTAATTGAAGCATGTCTTGTCAGACTTTCTTCGATACCCGATAGTTACACGAAAGCTAATAACAGGTCTTTTAATTGGGTCAGTGAAATGTGTGGGAAAGTGAAAAACATTGTCCGAAGACAATCAGGCTTGGAAAATGGTTTTAATGACTGAGAAGGGAAACTTTTTCAAGTAAGGTGTAGGGTTTAGAATATCAACTCTCCGTTTTTTTCCGTGGACGTCGTAAGAGGCGTCTTAGGTTAAGGTTTAGGTATGAATGTATGACAACCAGTCACTATAATACCTCTCTCATGTATGTGGGGGCAAAAAGGTGTGATGTAGTTGTTTATAGGAAACGGAAACCACGTGATACGAAAAAAAACAAGGGACGTTAGACAGATAGGTGTCGGATGGGATTACATTATGGATTTGTGTTGTAAAAATTAATAAATAACTGTGAAAAACTGATAATAGTAGATTGTTCAACAAGGGACTAAAACAAGCCATAATGTCACGAGATATTTAGACACCCGAGCATAGCGAGGGTGGCTATAGTTCGAGTGTCATTATGGTTGTTTATTCTCGCGTTCAACACTCTACTTTTCACTTTGAATGCGAGGAAAAAAACGACGTTCTTTCTGTTATATAAAAAATTACAATACTGATTACAACAAAGCTTTCCATGTACAAATTATGTTTTAATCTAACCTAAGAAAAATTAAAAAAAAACGCGGTTTTTCTTTTCTTTTACTTTTTTTTTGTAAAGTGACGCTTTACATTCTTTGAAACAGATTTTAACTTTAAACTATTTTTAAGCTTATTATTATTACACTATGCATAATAAAATGTTTTAATAATTATTATAACGAAATAAATTATTATTCGCAATCAATAATCGTGTTTTGCGAAATTAAATCACTTTTAAAAGTTTTTTTGGCATAGTAACAATTACCGCCATTTTTAAAGACGTAGAAATAGCCTCATTGACATTTTGAGGTTATTTTTAGGTCTATAAAAATTACGATAATCCTACGTTCACAAACACGGTGACTGGCTGTTTAAGAGGTTTCTAAGGCCAATTAAAAAAATATTACTTTAGCCCCTAGAGCTTAAAAAGGAGTTTTAGGCCCGCTATATAGGGACTAAAGAATCACTTTAAGAGCATGAGAAGTGAAAAAGTATTATTTGTACCAATAGAGCGACCCGAGCCTACATGTATAATGTTTAGACCTAAAATTATGCTGAATTTAACGTTTTGTGTGCTGTTTATGTTAGAATACTTTTTACTTTAAATTGTTGTCCCGTAAGAAGTAATGCATTTTGTATTATTAGTTTTATTTAAGACCGGTGAGTTTACCTCTGTTTAATTAAAGCGACCAAATTGATGAGAGCTCAACTTAAGTTGGTCAATTATCTCCAAAAATACGCGATTTTTTTCGTGTTAAAAAGTAGCTCGTCCTTTCTCGGGCGTAACAGACAGACAAGTGACTACTTAACGCATTTTGGAAAACTAGTAAGAATTAGAAACTATGTTTTTATTGTTTTTCATTCGCAGTACGGAGATATGGAACGAAAAAAAAAATTAAATATAAATAACATAAAAATTGAACAATATGGTGAAAAGTGCACCGAGCCATGGTCCCAAAGACGCTGGCAGCGTTTCCTCGCTGTATCGTAACAACCTTGTGCAAGGAAGCTGCCAGCTCTTCGGTCTCCAGTTGTATCCGCCAGACGCAATTCAACTAGATTAGTTTTATATTAATAAAGTTCTTTAAACGTTATCTTTAAAAAAAACCGAGCTCGTTTTTCAAACAAAACATTACTTTCCTAAAATCTACCCTTCAAGACGCCTTTATACGGTCACACTTCCCAAAGATAACCACTCTTTCCTCAAAGCGATATTAAACCTTTTCGTTTGATATATTGATACGTGCTCCAATATAATGTATCGTGGAAAGAACAAAGCCCGAGTGACAAGGAAGATTTACACTCGATAACATTGGTATTTCATTTCGTTTGGCAAATATTTTTTACCTTGTTCTTTGTAATGCACGAACTCGCGTGTTCGGAGAGTTGCTATACATTGTAGTGTATATTACACCTTTGTAGGATTATAGTGTGAATAGTAAAAGTTATATTTACGTTTGTATTTTAAATATTAGACGTGTTACAAAATTTTTATTTTGAGATTTTATTTTGTTTTGGATTTTGGTTGAATTGTAGAGAATGTACATTATGATGAAAACGATGAAAGTGAATGAAGCGAGAGAAGTATGTCAAAATTTTGAATGGCACTCTATTGTCTACCTTGCAAGGAATAGGATAATTATGATGTTTATGATGTTACGTTTCTCATAAAAATGACTAAAAGCGTTGTTTAGAATAAACCCTTAATATTTATGACAATGTGCTCTATCTTGGACAAGCCACATGACCATTAGTTTTTGACTGATGTCTTTTGCAGGATGAGACAGTGACAATGAGGCTTAAACCATGTTTTTATTAACTGTCAAATCAAGGGTTCACTTCGATTATGTTTTTTAAACACGAAACTACAATGGTCTGTCTTCGGACCTTATATTTCCCGGCTATTTGCTTATATCTAGATTTAAATTGAACAAGAACTTTGTGTTGTTCCAGTTTGAGAACAAATGGTGTTCACAGACTGTTTTGTTTAGGACGCCAGAAAAAGTTAAAGTTTTGGGTCAAACTAGCACTACCATAAATTAACGTAGCACGTGCTTTAGAAATGTTCATTTGTTTTGCTTTTCATAAATTTTCCCTCATACACTTATGTCTACTTAACTATGCTTCTGGTAGTTTTTTGTAACTTTATTTCAACCGCTTGTTTACTAATTGTGTCTGGTTTAGGACAACATCTCTTCATTTCAACCGTGAATGTCATAAGAGGCGACTAATAAAATAGGATTTGGCGACAGGCTAGCAACCTGTCACTATTATTACTCTTTTATCTATGTTGAAACTTAAAATTATGCTAAAAAGTGCTGTAAGTGTAATGTTTTTGGATTTATATCGTTTCGTGTGCTCTGCCTACCCTATTTAAGAATAAAGGCGTGTCAACTTTCTATTAAAACGATACTGAATCTTCCTAGTAATTAGTTAATGTTTCCCAAATATAGTACATGTTCTTGACTAAGTAAACACACGCGTATAAATACAAAGCTAAAGCAAACTTTAACCTATGTTAGGCGTGGGAGTGTAAATCTCTCTTCGCATTAATAATTTTCATAAAAGCTATGTTACTTGGCTTAATTATAGTACTGAATTGCGCGGGCGTGTAAGCCGTAAAAGTGAGTTTAAATCTCAGAAAATAAAATTTTCAATAACATCGTACTTTTTAAATTCTCTTTCCTATGTATTTATTATGCTGAAACCCTGTCTGGCGCATTGTCTGCGCAGACTAACGAGAGTCGTGATGTGGATGCAGCCTGGAGCCTCCTGTCTTCTCACATCCTGGACACTGCCCAAGTGACCCTAGGTCCAGCTGTCCGGAAAAACGAGGACTGGTTTGATGAGAACGACGGAGCTCTGATGGAAGCACTACACAAACACAGACGTTTGCTGCGAGGACACCGGACTGCTGCTCAGCAGGGCCGAAGTATAACGGAGATTAAGCGAAGTGACCTGGAGCTGAGACGACTTACTCGGGAAACTAAAGAAAGATGGTGGCAGGACAAAGCTCGGAGCATGCAGTGGCTCGCGGACACAAATCAGCTCGGGGAGTTTTACAAGGAGGTCAGAAAGCTGATCGGTACTAACTCTCACTCAAAGGTACCACTCAAGTCAGTCGACGGTGAGTATCTGCTAAAAAGTAGAGAGGATGTACTCAAGAGATGGGCAGAACACTTTAACTCTCTGCTCAACGTAGATAGAACAGCGGATCTACCACACATCAGCTCAATTCCTCAGCTCTCAATAGTGACTGAGCTGGACGAACCCCTGTCTCGCGAAGAGGTCGTGCTTGCCATAAAGCAACAACAGAACAAGCGCGCGGTCGGCATCGACTTTATACCAGGCGAGCTGCTGAAATACGGTGGCGACGAGTTGCACTCATCTGTGTGGTCACTCTTTGTTCGTATGTGGGAGGAGGAACGTGTCCCAAAAAGTTTTAAAATATCTCGCATTAGGGCCCTCTACAAGAACAAGGGTGACCGTGCAGACTGCAACTCTTATCGAGGTATTTCTCTTTTAGCAGCCCCCGGAAAAGTCTTTGCCAGAGTTCTCTTAAACCGCCTCATGAAACTTTCCGAAGAGATTTTGCCTGAAACACAGTTCGGCTTCCGACCTGATCGGGGAACCTGTGAAGCCATTTTCTCACTGCGTCAACTGCAAGAGAAAAGCAGAGAACAAGGTCAAAATTTGTATCTCTGTTTCGTTGACCTTGAGAAGGCGTTTGACAGTGTTCCCCGTGAAGCCCTGTGGATGGTGCTGGCAAAGTTAGGATGCACAGAAAAATTCATTCGTCTAGTTAGACTGTTGCATGACGACATGGAATGCTGCGTCGCTGTGGGTACCGATGAGTCGAGCTTTTTCCCCGTCACCTGTGGGGTAAAGCAAGGGTGCGTAATAGCACCCACACTCTTCGCCCTATACTTCGCAGTAGTAGTCCGTGAAGTGTTGCAAAGTCAGGGTACACCGAAAGGAATTCGCATCCGCTTTCGCACCGACGGTAACCTCTTCAATCTAGCCAGGTTCAAGGCACGCACTAAAGTGTCGTACGCAGTGGTCTCCGAGATCATGTATGCGGACGATCTGTGCTTTCTATCGGAATCCCCAGATGACCTTCAACAGCTTATCACCGACTTCCACAGGTCTTGCTGTAGGTTTGGTCTAAAGGTCAGTGTGAAGAAGACAGAGGTCATGTCTTTAGATACACGCGGCCCGCAAACACTGACAGTCAGGCTTGGGGAGGATTTGTTGAAACAGGTCGACAAGTTTCGCTATCTGGGTAGCACGGTAACATCTTCGTGTGACCTTGACGTGGAGATCAACAGCAGGATCGGTGCTGCGGCTGCAGCATTCGGCAAGCTGGATGCCAAGGTTTTCCGATCGCATGACTTGAAGCTGGCTACAAAGGTCTCCATATACATGGCGGTGGTTTTACCCAACATCTTGTATTCTTCTGAAACGTGGACCGTATACCGTCGTCACATTCGCACATTAGACCGATTCCATCTTAAATGCCTCCGTAAGATCTTAAACATCAGCTGGTCCGACCGAGTGCGGAACACCGAAGTTTTACGGAGAGCCAACGTGGGTGGAATCGAAGTCTACCTCATGCGACGACAGTTGCGCTGGAGCGGTCACGTTTCGAGGATGGCAAAGGGTCGGGTGGCTAAGCGCATCTTTTACTCTGAGTTAGAGGAAGGCAAGCGAAAGCAAGGCGGGCAACTCCTCAGGTATAAGGATGTGCTTAAGCGCCACATAAAAAACTGCGACATTGAGCCACTGAATTGGGAGGTCCAGGCCACCAACCGCCCTGGGTGGAGATCTTTGATCAAAAAACACACTGGTGACTTTGAATCCCGCCGTCGTGCAGAACTTGACGAAAAGAGGGATGAGCTGAAAGCCCGACCACCAGCGGCGATCAGCTATAATTATTGTAATGGTGTACTCTCGTGCCCGTTGTGCTCACGGGTCTTTAACAATAAGATTGGCTACGTTAGCCACACGAGAGCACACGAACGCCAACTAAGGAGTTGAAGCAGTCGCCGTGACCGAAAACGGTCAGGAGAACATATATATTGAATTAATTATTTATTAGATGATTATGCAGAAAATTGTCCACAGTGTTTGAAAAAATATGTAAAATCATAACATAAACATCCTAACAGGGTACGCAGGACTCATAGAACGAATAAACGACGGAGGTAAAAAAGTTACACATACATACATACATATTCTCACGCCTGTATTCCCAAGAGGGGTAGGCAGAGCACATGAATTTGAAAATCCAGTGCCACGTTTAGTAATTTCAGGGTTACCAGATGGTTAAACGTGATATTGCAGTGACAGGTTGCTAGCCCATCGCCCACAATGCACTAACCCTTTCCCAGAGTCGATTCTTACGACACCCACGGGAAGAAAGGGGGAGGTGCTACTCTAACCCGGCACCACACGGGTAAAAAAGTTAATACAGAATAAGGATAATGAAAACAGATTGGTTTTCGTAGAATCTCCGCTTAATATGGAATCTCCGCTTGCGAAATCCACGGAATGGATCATCCTCATTTCAGCCTTAGGTCGTCTACTGCTGAACTTAAGCTTCCCCATAAGACTTCCAATAGTAACTATTGGAAGCGACCTGCATCCAGCGTCTTCCAGCGACTGTTATAAGGTCGCTTGCCCATCTTGTAGGTGGTCGTCCTACGCTGTGCTTGCTTGATGGTGCGTGGTATTATACGTAAGGTATATAGAGAGGTGTAAGTTTAACCTGACATCAGACGTAGTAACAAAAACATCGTAATATAAATCAATTTTCTTGCAATAAATATGTCTGTCATCTCATTATCTTTCTTCGTAAAATTGAATACTGAATTGCTCGTCTAGGAATTAAATTATGCTGTGCTCTCAATCGGAGCATAGAATTCTATCGCGCCACTTAGCGGTATTAGATGAGATTGCATAGTTACCTAGAAATCAAATACGTTTTAACTGCTTCAGTTATTGAAATGATTAGAACCTCAAGCTAAGTCTGAGTATAAATGAAATATTTATCGATTTAAAACTAGTACAAAACGTTGCCGTGTCATTCTGTTTTGTTTGTACATTATTTTTTTAATTTGGACGTCCATTAATTTAAAAATTAACATTGAAATACCTAGAAAAAGTAGTGACAAACTTTTATCTGAAGAGAAATAGTGCGTTGTCAAACATTTTCATTTATCTTTGATATGCGTTATACAATTTAAACACTTAAAGTAAGTTAATTTATAGCAAAATCTGTAATTTTTATATTTCTTTTTAAATAATTACCTCAGTGTAAAATACGGAGGAAATAAGATAAAAAAATCACAAAATTAAGTTTCAAATACTTAAATTCAAGGGCAGATTGTTGCAGGTCAGTAATTTACTGATACAAAGTGGATGCGGGCGGAATATTTTTCTCTTTCAAGAAATTTAATTTTCTAAGCAATTTCGCTTCGTAAATATTTGTATTGGATCGCAGCGAAACTTGAATTTTATCACTGGCAATATTTAATTTACCGAACGTAGCGGTAAAAATATTCTAAAGGATTTAAATTAAGCGTTGAAATCAGAAGAACCGTTTAAAAACAAAATTGGTAATTATTTTTCGATTAAGTAGGTTAGAGCGAAAAAAAAAACAATTTAAAAATCGAGCTCACTCAAAACAAATGAACATCTACTAAATTAAAGCCTACGTATTTACACTCTATAAAAAAATACCACAAAATGCTCACCTCATTATTGATTTCACACCTCACGATTCCAACAAGCAAGATCGTTAACAGAAACGCCTTCATTTTGGTCGGTTTTTTAACACTACACTGCACTATATCTGCACTGTGTCGACACACGGTCTGAGATGCGGGTGATTGGGGCCCGGCCGCAAATGCTAAGGCGTGTGCTCACGCGGTTATATATGTAGCCGTGTAGTGGGGTAACATCGCTAGGGTTAGCAACCCCAAAGAGAAAAATCAACCACATAAATTATCACTATGTTGTAACTCTGGCATAAGAATGAAAGTAAAAGATTTATTTGGCACGCAAGTAGTAAAATGAATTCGTGTGGTGTCGACTGTGTGTGGAGGAGGATTAAGGAAATGGGTTAAGGTGTGATTTAAGCAACAGGCTAGCAACCTGTTAAAGTGGTTGCACACCGTGAAATAGTTCTGGCTTGGAACATGCACCAAAAGGGACGTGTTTGTGTTGGAATTTTAAAAATTGATAATAAATCTTCAATCACAGAAGCTTTTCGAAGTATTATGTGAAAAAAAAACATATCTAACGAGCAGTCGCTCGAAGAGAGCGGAGGCGCGCAGTTCGCGTTTGGCTGCTGCAGCCACCGCGGCTCCTAGATGAAGGGCTACGAATTAGCCCGAAACATGTCGAGCTAAACTCGATTTGTTAAACGTGAGTTATCCGATAATTTTCAACATCTCTAACAAATACATACATACATTAATTAAACCCGCCTTCATTACTGAATGCGGTAGCAAGAGTACACGAAACGCTACACAAACAAAATAGTGACTATTTCACGCTTCATAGCCACTTTATCACAATTTTTAGATTCCAAGTTGATACAAAAGAGGTAAAATAGTCCCTGTCGCCTAAAATATCCCTTAACCTAGTTTCCTTAGTCGCCTCTTACAATATTCACTAAAAAATAGAGAGGTGTAGGGTCAGCGTCAAAAGTAAGTGACAAATTTAGTATGGAATTTGACGTAACTCAGTACTAAAATTGTCAGTTACTTTTGACGCTGACTGTACTTCTAAACCCTATATCACACATGCCTCCAAATGATATATTTTCGTTTGATGCATTCGATGGCAATTATATCTTGAAAGTTGACCTAGGACAATACCGGGAATTTTCACTCTCTGTTATTGGCAGTTTCATTAAACGTTTACAATGAAGAGCTGGGAATTTCGTTTGTAGACAAAAAATATCAAATAACGTGTAGCAGTCGGTAAAACACTATCAAATATATCAAATAATATTTACGATCGCATTTTTACTATTGTCAATAAAGTAATGGCGCAATCAAGAAGTGCGTGTCTTGGATTTTGACTCGCTTTTATTAATTTCCTTGATAATAAATATAACAAATTGCATTGTAAATTTTGTCGAGGTTGCCTTAACTAACATACAAAATTTCAGCGAAATAAAATGACTACTTCACGTTTACGTATTTATATCAAAATTAGATCGACTTTTTGGGCCGACTAGACAATCCCAACCAATATCCCAACCCCACCGATAATTCGTTTAAAAATTATAGAGATTGAACGTCATTCATGTCTCTACTCACCCCGTTATACGGTTGCAGTTCTATTCAAAATTGATTTAAAAGAAGAAATAAGCTTACTAACAAAAATTATATTTTCGATACAAGCTCTTTTCGTTGGCTGTACTTTTTGCTAACTGTACTTCATTTTTATCTAACCTAGTACCAGATTTCAAGTCAATCAGACCAATCGTTGAAGAGTTCCCTCCATCGGAGACAGTCCCGGCTGGGCCACCAGAAGTTCATTACCGGAGTATTGTATTGTCATAAAATTACGTAGGTATACCAAATGTCAGCTCAATCGGTCTACATATATTGGAAGTCGTTCAAATCTTGCAAGGAAGGCTGAAGTTAAATAAAAGCTAGTAAATGTGGATAACTCAGGTTTCCCGCTAATAGGCGCTGCGCAGACGACAGTGTTTTGTGCGATCGAGTCTGTGGAGCAATAAATTGTGTGAATGGCGCGGTGACAGTTTCCAGGAATTTCCATTCAGAGTTTCGTGGAAATGTCAGCGCGCCATTCAGACAATTTATTGCTCCACAGACTCGATCGTACAAAACACTGTCGTCTGCGCAGCGCCATATGGACGCCAAATGCGCACTATTACCACCATTAAGCGTTAGTCTGAAACATGTCACGCTAAACTCGTTTTAAAACGCCAATTATCCATTATTTTTCATTTCTCATGCGTCTCACGTTAAAAACAACCGTAAACCCATAAGTCATACGTTCATAACTCCGCTAAAAACTAATTATCACAGAAGACTGCACCACAATCCAATTAAAGATTGCTCACTTTTCCGCTTCACGAACTACCCCCATTTATATCCAGCGTAATTTATGTTCGGACACATGTGGCCCACACAATACTAATTTGGCCAAGTTTGCCGCAAATAAAAAGCTGTAATATATTGCTTTTCGGTTCCCCTCCGTTAGCCCGAAATATTTTAGCCCGAATTTCATTGGCCCTAATTTCAGTAACCCGAAAATCACTAGCCCGAATTTTCATTAAACCTAATTAATTAATAACCCGAATTTCAGGAGTCCGAATTTTCATAATACCAATTTTCTCAATACCGAATACTTACTAGCCCTAAGTATTATATAACCTACCTTTTACTAAACCTACATTTTATTAAACCTATTCAT
>BHDV01065569.1:0-10697 GCA_005406045.1 Adoxophyes honmai
ATTTAAAACCGGTATTCAGAATACCGGTAACGATCCCTGTATTCAACCAGCCATTCGCACTGTTGAATATGTAAACCTCATTCGTCACATCACTAAAAGATACCCATTTCGGATGCGTCAGTTGGTTCGACCCTTTCCACCCGCCGGACTGTGGCCAGTATTGTATCATTGTTAGAACCACAACCACAATGCTTGCAGTCTCATTGTTATGTTTAGGGCATCATTTGGACCTTTTGAGGGTAATGCTTTGATGATACATAAGGCTTTAGGAACAGTAATCAGCCTGCACGGTTGTTGGTGGAAAAGAAAATGAGGCCTACGTCTTGTTCATTATTCCCTCTATGTGAGGAAAATGTCTTCTTTGATCAGTGTACGCTCAGCATACTAGCATGCGCAGACTATTTGTCATTTTCTGACGTATCTAGTTAGACAGTGCCAGGTTTAGTTTAGTCTATCTCACACGTTTATAATATTTAATAATTATTTGTCATTTTAGCGAACGGGATTTCATCGCGTTATATTTGTTTTTAATTCGGTTTATTCGACGTTTTGGCAGCTTGCGGTCGCAGTCACGAGTAGAAAAACGGATGAAAAAATATGACGTGCTTAAACCCCGTTATTAATGAAAGTTTAAAAATATTAGATTGAGCTACATTAAAGTAAAGTAAAACGGATACACTTAGGCTCAATTCACACCAGAAGAGCGGCGAAAGGCGGCGAAGCGCAGCGACCCGCTCCGCGGAGAATGCGCGAAGATTCCTGCGACTGCTCGAGAAGCCGCTGGAATGCGTAGGAAGTCGCTGGAATTTACATATTGACATATTGACATATTGACATATTGACAGCGGCCGTCGCGACTACTCGAGCATCCTCGGGCATTCCCGCGACAGCTCGCGCAGTCGCACGGCTTTGTTTATGGAATGCGCTGGATTTCCCGCGGATCCGCGGGCATCCGCGCGCATCGTTAGAGTTTCTCATGCGATAATAAGTCTTATTGTAATGAAAATAAAGTTGAAATTCTCATGACACTGAAACTGCGCTCCGCTACGCCGCGCTTCGCCGCTCTTCTGGTATGAATTGAGCCTTACGTCTTTAAATGGAGACTAGCTCGACATGTTTCAGGCCAAATGATGACTTATCATCGGGAGCAATGTGCCACAGCGACACCGCTAGCTAATCTCTAAGTCGACGTGAGTGTATCCGTTTTAATATCATTGTGACAGAGTTTATTGTAAGTGACTTATATTATGTCAAGAAACACAGTAAAAAAACAGTCTTTATTAGTATTACTCAACGCGCTCTAGTAAAAAAATACATTTTATGCGACAGCATTACCACCGGCCACAATATAACCACAATGTAAATTGCAATAACCACATTTGAATTCAATAAAACCCGACCCAATAAAAGAGGCAAATCCAATTCCCTCTGATATCTTTGTCAGACATTTTTATTCTTTCCGTGCGATTATTGAAATTAATTTTCCTTCTGATTCAGGGAGAGCCCTCGGGAGCAGATGTATGAGCGATATAAATCGTAATGAGTTTTACGGCCGTTTAAACGGGAGGCTACGGTTTACGCATACGACCCGTATAATTGTATTTTATCTACACACATGTCATAATCATAATCTTCTACTTCACTATACGTTCTGACACAATAAACAAAATAATTTTAAACAAAAAAAACCGACTTCAAATTAGCAATATTTTGAAAGTATTCTGTTTACTGAATGTAAAATTTTGACTTCATCAACAAATTATCGAAAACGCCGTACATCTCCATATAAAATTTGAAGAGTTCCCTCGATTTCTCCAAGATTCCATCATCAGATCCTGGTATCGTGCCAATGGGACCAATATACCCTTTCGATTAAAAAAATATATTTGAAAATCGGTCCACGGGTTTTCGAGATATCGAGTAACTTACACACAAAAAAAAAATAGGTCGAATTGAGAACCTCCTCCTTTTTGAAGTCGGTTAAAAATGATCAACGTCAAGGAACTTTTTATAACTTTATTGAACTTTCTTTTCAAAACAGGTGACGATCAAAAGAAGAAAATAAAATTTGAATTTGGAACCCGCGGGTCGCCGGCAGTGCAAACTTGTGACGCCGATGTGCAACTGTTTGTGGAATTCATTGATCTACCTACATGAATTATGAATGTAGATACAAGTAAAATTCGTTATGATATGTTCTTACATAAAATTCCTTATTCATTTAGGACACGTAGACGTTGTGTTTACTATGTGATCTTCTTTACAACGTCGCATAGATAAACATACATACATCAGGCCTGTATTTCCAGATGAGTTAGGCAGAGCACACGAAACCTAAGTAGAAAAAACATCGACCACTTCATGTTACGCAGCCACTTTTAACATATTTTTTGGTTTAAGCATAGATAGAAGAGGTATAATAATAACAGGTTGCTGGTCTGCTGCCTAAAACCTAAAATATAACTTAACCTTTTCCCTCAAGCGCATTTTACAACTTCCATGTAACATTTCATGGCTCATTATTCTAAATAAATGCATAAAGGTGCTTCAAGAAACATCATCCTACCCTCATTGTGCAAAGTAACTTGGTTGTACCAGAAAAGCGGTCTTAAAGCTCATTATAAGCTCGGAAGCTCGGTGTTGCATTTCGAGTCGCTTCCGCTAATAAGCG
The DNA here is from genome assembly GCA_005406045.1 of Adoxophyes honmai. Classification (NCBI taxonomy): domain Eukaryota; kingdom Metazoa; phylum Arthropoda; class Insecta; order Lepidoptera; family Tortricidae; genus Adoxophyes; species Adoxophyes honmai. The sequence continues at coordinate 2,672 of BHDV01065569.1, forward strand.
AGGACAAAGACCCTTCAAATTGCATTTTGTCTTCATAATTAACATTCTGCCTATTTAGGTAGGGTAGTGGAACCAAAAGTTGAACGATTACGCGACTACCACTCTTTGAACTTTTTTTTCGCAGTGTTGTAAGTCATGTATGACAGTGATTTTTTTTTTGCAACACTAAACACATAGTCAACTTTGCATTTCACTACTTAAAACCTATGTATTACATACAAACGAATAAATAAAAAATATTTTTGCGCAACTTAGGCAAATTGCCCTAAAGTTGAACGATGTGCCCTATTTATGAACGAATTGACCCAAAAGATGAACTAGTATATTAATAGTAAATTAATAGGAAATATGAATGTATATGAAGCGTTTCGTGTGCTCAGCCATCTCCATTTAAGAATACAGGTGTTATGTATGTAATAGTATGTATGTATGTTAAATGTTTTAACTTATTTTTCAAAAATAATTATTGGAATATTACCTTGATAAAAATGTTCATTTGGATACCCTGCCCCAAACGTGAACGACAAAATTTTAGTAGTTCAAGTTATGGCAAAGAAATCTATAAGATAAACCAATTTAATTAGTTCAATGTTCATCTACTGAAATAGAAACCAAAAGTTGAACTAGTAAAATTACTAGTTCAACTTTTGGGCGTGAAATAATAGTTGAACAGTCGCCATTCCCATACAACAAAAATATCGAATTTCTTTGCCATAACATCAAAATACTTTGTTCAACTTTTGGTTAAAAAATCTACGACAATTATACAATTAATTTGAGCCATAATCGGCGAGTCTATCTTTTTCGTGTGATTTTATAAACGCATTTGTAAAAATACCACTTTGCCCGATAGTTGAACGCCGTTCAACTATTAGCTCATACCTCTGATTTTGGAACCATTACTTGAACAGCAAATTACTCGTTAAATAATACAAAAAAACATTTTGTTTATTTACAATAATATTAAAGATATAGTCAAGAATACATACCAAGCATAAAAATGTTAATCAATGCATTATTCAATTTGATATGCAATTAAAAGCTTAAAATGTGAGGCTCTTTTTTTAATAAGGATTCCATACAACTGGCACTTTTGACCGGAATCCGAGACGCGAAGATCGCTCACTTTCACGTCCGTGATGTAACTTTTCTTGAATTATGTTTTTCACCACGGCAAAGTGTTGCTGCATTATGAAAAAATATTTTTTGGCATATGAAATGTGCCACTATTTAATTAAGGCCAAACGTTCAACTTCTGGGGGGTGTTCATCTTTTGGTTCCACTACCCTATACTTTCTTTAGCGAACGAAGCTAACACTATTGTGTATAATCTTCATCGTTTAACTTTCGCTCCGTTTGCTAACTTTACTTTGGGTAACAATATTTTTACACACACATTCGTAAACTTACTTCCATCACTGTATGGTGTCGGGATAGAATAACATCTCTCCATTTCTTCCGTAGATGTCGTAAGAGGCGACTAAGAAATGAGGTTAAGGCGTAAGGCGGGAGCTAGTATTAGTTAACCTAGTGACTAAAGCGACAAATTCTAACCTCTCCATTTCTTTCGTAGCTAATGGATATCGTAAGAAACGACAGGATAGAAACTTGTCACTATTGTACTTCTGTCACCTATATTTAAACCTAACGTTATGCTAAATGTCTATCTACCTATGTTTATCTACGAAACGTTAAGTCATTTTGATTATGTACCGTTTCCAACCCAATACTAAAGTAATTAGTCAACAAACCTGATCAGTATAGGATTATCGTGTACATCTATACTTCAAAAACACGTTGGAAATACTCGTTTTCCAGTTATATCCCCCTCAAGGGAATCAATTTGGTAATCGTATGAAAAATCCTCGCAAAACATTTCCAATTTCACGTGGGTTATTTGGTAAATATGGATCGGTTTAATTCCAAATCAGTATTTGGGATTGAAAAACAAATGCCTGGAGCTAATTGAGGGTGCCGGGGGTCCGGTGGGGGTCCACTGGGGTCCAGTAGGTATATACCCAAAGGGTATGGGACTAGAGTAAATTGTGTTACGCCTGTATTGTTTTGCGTGTTTAGGTTTAGGTATGCTTTAGGCGACAGGCTAGCAACAAGTCACTATAATTTTCTCTGACAAACATACACGACACGTGCCTGTGTTCCCAAGCGGGGTAGGCAGAGTACACGAAACGCTACACACACAAAAAGATACAGCTGAACATGGAATCGTCCTTCTTTGAAGTCGCTTATAAAACCACGACTATTTCAGGCTTCCTAGCCATTTCTATGTTGAATATTAATAACACGGCAACAAATCAGTATAAAAGAAAAATACAAAGGGAGCCGTGTGCGTCAACTAGTTAAAACAATACAAAGATTACGCCTGTATTCTTCCCTAATGGGGCAGGCAGAGCACACAAAACGTTATATAGACAAAACATGACTATTTCACGTTCCGTGGCCACTTCTAGCATATTTTCTAGGTTTTGAGTTGGCAGACACAATAGTGACAAGTTGTAAATTAATAAAACCTAGATTACACTACGTATACCTATTGCAGTTGAAATTTAGATAACTTCTACAGCAGAATCATAATTACTGTGACATTTTAATTACCACAGATAAGCTATTACGTTCAAAGCTGAACTTGGCAATGCCAAAAAAACCGCCATTGCAAAAATCTCGACGTAAATTATCATTATTAAGCTCCTACCGTTTAATTAAAGTCCTAATTAGCATTTTAACTAGAATTATGACCGATAGGACTAAATTACACTCGAGATTTTTAATAACGGCTCCTTTTTATTGCGCCGCGCGATTTGTTATCAGCACTTAGAAGATTTTTCTCACTCAATAGACTCAGATTTGTAAGGATGGTATAGTTACCAGCATAGAACTTAGTAAGATTTTTTGTACTGAGCTGATTGTATTCAAAAGGATGATGGATTCGATAAACATTACGTTTGCGAATTAACGAGGAATTGTATGAAAACTGAGACCGCGCCGCCAGCGGAACGTTTGCACAACTGCCGCGGTCGACACGTCTCCATACAATTCAGCGTTAATTCCCAAACAAAATCGTTATCGAGTCCATCATCATTTTGAAAACACTAAACGCTCTGTAGACAAGTTCGCGCATAACATTTACCAGAAAAATACGATGTGCAAACTTAGCCCCACTACAAAAAATCTTGCCGAGTTTGATGTCGCCTATTATAGAGGACAGGTCCCTAAAGCATAGTTACCTAAACCTCTATTCTTCATCGCCTCTACGGGAGAAATGGAGAGGTGCCACTTCAAACCCGACACCACACGCACGGGTCCGTAGAATTTAGGTGAGGTTCATTTTTTCATTATATATTTTTTATTTTTGAAAATTTCTGAGTGAACTGAAAGAATAAAGACCACAATACAAACGATATGCAGCGATTATACGAGTAAGTATATTTAAATCAGAATGTTTAATATTAGTATCAATTTCATATTATATCTCTGCGATTCCTGAGAAAAAAAAGTAGTCTACTGGGGATTAACGGAGAGACATGCATCAAATTATTGGTTTTTATTATTCAAATATCATTGTACATAATTTCAAAGTTGAACTATTACTTTATTTTTTTTCTCATTGATTTTATTATAATTACAAATGAAACAATTTTATTGTGAATTTACAGAATATGTTTAGTCTAACCATATTTTTTTCATGGCTAAATATGAGTTAATTTATTTTTCACGATTTTTTAAACATTGGTCCAAAACCACTAAGGTCAGGTGGGGGAAGAGAAACGCAGGGATAAGAGGGCTCTACAGACCATAATCACTCATAACTCGACGAGTTATGGTCTGTGGTGCCTCTTACCCCTGCCCTGCCCCTGAATTTCTCTTCCCCGCCTGATCTGATAATTACGTTCGTAAAAAATGTGTGCGCCCTCTTAACAGGCGCACAGACAGACAAAGAGAAGTAATCCTATAAGGGTCCCTTTCCAAAGATAGAGAATCCTAAAAACAACGAATAAAGTACTGAACATACCCAACTACTTTGATTAAATGCGTCTCCTAAAGCAAAGTAATTTTATATTCATTTTAATGTTAAGGTAAGAAATATTACGACTCTTCACGATGTTGAAATTCTGAGCACATTTTCCCCATTTTTCATAGTAGTTTCTAAAATATTCAGAACATTAGCTGTTTAAATTAAAATGTTGCTCATGAGATAAAGTGTCTTTTGTCACAGTGTTTTCATTGCATATACTTGAAATAGCATGAGTTGTTTTCTGCCGAACGTACAGTCCTGATTATGAAACATGGCAAGATGCAAGAATAGTGGGAGTAAGTCCGCGCTTTACTTTTTACTTACTCTCACAAAGGTTAATGGAAATAAAATCACGATCGCTTCCTTTGTGTAACGAAAATTACACAACTATTCAAGACAGTAATAAAAATAATAAATTACAAATTAAAACACAATGACGGTGAATGATGGTGACACAACGCACATATTTGAAAAAATATGGAATATTTAAAAACCGGTGAAACTTCTCCACTGTTTTTATATTTGGTAAGTGACCTTTTAACTTAAGTTTGACGTACTTAAATCACACTCTGTAGGTATATCAAATTTATTACAACAACCAACATACAAAATACATGTGACATATTATGTGACATATTATGTCACATGTATTTTGTGTGTTGGTTGTTGTAAACTGCACGTTTCGCAAACATATTCAAACTAGGACAGCAATAACCACTTGCAGCTGAAATTCATCCTAAATTCAAGCATAGCACAGACATTGACGACAAATATTTCGGGCATGATTATGTCGACTGTAGAATGTATATTAAAATAGTTTAGCCGAGGGACCAGAGAATTGAGGAGGGAATTGTGCAATAGGATTGTGATTAGTAGTTGGGATGTTTTATGGTTGCGTTGGTTGCTTAATTAGAAATAATGTTCTAATAATAAAAGCTGGATACATACATACATCACGCTTGTATTTCCAAATGGGGTAGGCAGAGCACACAAAACGCTATATAGACAAAACCGTGTCTATTTCACGTTCATTGGCTACTTGTAAGTACCATATTTTTTAAGGTTTTGAGTACTTTTAAGTAATCCGTATGGTGTCGCATTTCGCATACCACCCCTCCATTTTTTCAATGGATATCGAAAAAGGATTTCAGTAAAGGTATATTTTAGGCGACAGGCTGGCAACCTGTCACGATTGCTCCTGCCAACTCAAAACTTACAAAAAATATGCCAGTGGCCACTGGAAAGTATTCATCTTCATTATTAGATTCAGCTCCCACTAAACCACGATGCGATGCGCAGTGGCTCTCCCACGAAACTATAACTTAGCGATCTATTTCGATATAAGATCCCGTTTCACCCTTTGGGAACGGAGCTCTAAAAATCGAAGTTACTATGACAAGGTTCTAAAGCTGCTTCTCGTCCAGTCTAGAAATATACAGGGTGTAGCGCGAGAACGGAACTGCATCGCAGACGCAATCAGCATATATTCACCACTCGCCGCAAATTATCACACAGTCGAGAAGAAAAGTACATTTCCATTCTTATAAAAAATGCTAAAATTTAGAACCTAGCAGTGGTTACAAAATGTGAAATTGTCTGGGTTTCGACTACTCCCAGGCGTGATACTTGTATTTTAAATATAACCTTGATATATACAAGGGAAAGAAACTATTAAAATTATGCGTCACAAGCAACTGTGGTGAATTCCGGGGCTTCGTCTAGAGGGCCTTAGAGGGCCCTTAGCCCTCCCGAGGGCCCTCAAATTAAAGTAATTACTTTTCCACTCTCAGCAAATACTTACACTAATAGAAATGTATTTCGGCGTCATTAAATAAACGTTTCAGAGCAATTTGTTGACGATTTAGATGTAAGGTTTTAGTAGAAAAAATTTAATGAGCTAGTCCCGCATTGGCCTGAAACATGTCGAGACGAGCTCTATAGAAATATACCATGTACCATATTTTTATTTCATTGTCACTCTTACGGTAGTTTTACATTTTAAATAGGGTTAGTGTTAAAAAAGTGTTAGGCCTAGAAACGTTATGTAGTCATGGTTTTTTTATACTGTTTCGTATGCTCTGCCTACCCCGTGTGGGAAAATAGCCGTGATGTATTCATGTAGTGTTAGCAAATGATTTTCTTTTCTTCTTTCAAAACTGAGGTAAAATTAGTAGATAATGTAGGTAAAGTATGGGAAACTAAGTATTTCTTTGCAAAATTGTGTGATGTATTTCGAGTAATGAGATCAGGAAAAGTTCACACAAAAGGCAAAATAATTATTAACTTACAATATGAATTACATGAATTACAGAATTAATATGAATTACAGACATTACGAGGAAAGGGCACTGGGACAAATAATCAACAAATAATTATGAAACAAGTGGTATACAACACATTTTTTTTCTTTTTGTTTAGGAAAATTTATTTTTTTGCGCATTGTTTGAGTGTGGATTGAAGTAAAACTTTAGGTTCCACTTCCGTGCCCGACTGTACCTATAATCTGTCTTAATCCAATTGCAGTCGGTCTCAGTCTTAACTCGATCCATGCGGTAATGCGGTAATTGATTTCCAGTTGTAAATCGAATCTCAACCTGAAATATTTAGGTTTATGACTATTAATACATAGTGTAGTTAGCATACAACACTCTGCTGAAAATCAGACAAATCAGACATTGGGTATCAATGCATGTGAGGCTGAATGACAATTAGGATATATTTTATATTTCATTGAACCGTATTTGCCAACTAAATTTTTTAAGCCAATGTTACTAATAAACTACTGATGCTGTCCGGAATGAAGTAAACAATTACAATCATTATACAAAAAATACCCATTGTCTGGATGTGGATCGAAGTAAAACTTCTGGATCCACTTCCGTACCCGACCGTACCTATCTCTCCTGATCCAATTGCAGCCGGTCTCAGTCTTAACTCGATCCTATGCGGTAATGCGTCGCTCGTACGAGCCCACTGGAAACAACCCGAACGACGTAACCACCCTCTCCCGACAACCCAGTTTGAGCACTATGAGCTCTACTTAAAGTGGAATGTGATATGGCAGGAAACGGAGGTTACGGCGCTTTGCGGTGTGATGATAAAAGTGTGTTAATGTGTGGACGGGAATTATTTGGTGTGTAATAATTTGGTGTGTAATTCTCGCTCACTTTTAAGTATTGAAGTGGTTAAAGGTTTGTATTGTATGACTCTTTATTGCATGAAGCAGTTACATTTAGAACAAGTTATTATGATGTTTGATCATTACCGTTACCGAATAGTTTCCGAGGGGCAGACCCAAGAGGAGGTGGCGGGTCGATCTGAATACTTTTCAAGACGATTGGCAGGTGCATGCTCAGGATAGGGAAGAGTGGCGGAAGAAAGGGGAGGCTTTTGCCCAACAGTGGGATATACGATATAAGGCTAAGAAAAAACAAAATAAAGTAGTCGCTTGTTTACTTGTTTGGCTGGTTGTTTACAGTAATATCACCTTCATGTGGATGTCTACTTACAAAGGGCAATCTTCGTAATTCGATTCCGCCCATACGCTCAGTTTCCAAGCAACTAAAAATAGATTTACTCGGAATATTTCCGAAGAACCAATCACGATCCTTTCCTGATTAAGGTAAATACGAGCCATTCGAAAGGTCACGTCATTTTGGGAGTATTTTATGATGGACGGGGCGTCGAGAAGCGTTCTCACACGATCGGAGTAGTTTTGGCGTGTAGTGCAGACGTGTCATCATAGTTAATAACTGTAGTAGGAAAGAGCAAATGTATCTAGTACCTATTGGGCTTTCTAAGCTAATAATTTCATGTCCTCATCACTAATCTCCCGCTCCTCAGGAGAGGTTTCTACTGTGGACATGAAATTTTTGAAACGCCCAATCTGTTTTGCTTGAACGGTTTAGTAGTTTGTTGTTGTTGTATGCCTCTTTATTAACCGACTTCAAAAAGGAGGAGGTTCTCAATTCGACCAAATTTTTTTTTTTTTTTTTT
>BHDV01065570.1:0-60925 GCA_005406045.1 Adoxophyes honmai
CAGTGTTATCCCGCCTGGGCACCTTTGCCTTACACTTAGGGCATATGTATATGTGTTGTACTTCAATACTGTTGTACTTATGAGTTATATTTAAGTTAGTACCTATAATCAATTTATTATGTTTTATTGTGTCCGATAAAAGTAATTTATGTGATTGTTGTATTACAAAAGGCATTAGTGTGTTCACGAGCATTTGGACTCGTTTCGTAAATAATCACGAGTATTTTTAAGCTTAGTTATGTACAGTCGCAAACGTAACTTTATCCAGATACAATTATTTCATAAAAAAAATACAAACATAACATTTATAGGACATACAAAAAACGGTTAATATGGTGGCAAAACAGAAATCCATAAATAATTGGCATTTTTTATCTGAAACTATTCTTTAACTGTTAATCGCTAAGTAAAAAATCTTGCCCACATTCTTAGATTATGTTTAGGTACTTAAAACCTTTTAATGGCTTAAACTTTGTAATTATCACTCATACCTACACTTACCGGGTTTTAACCACATAATTTTTTACCCGTGTGGTGCCGGGTTAGAATAGCACCTCCCCCTTTCTTCCCGTGGGTGTCGTAAGAGTCGACTCTGGGAAAGGGTTGGTGTATTGTGGGCGATGGGCTAGCAACCTGTCACCACAATATCGCGTTTGACCATCTGGTTGCCCTGACTTTGCTAAGCGTGGCACTGGATTTTTGAATTCATGTGCTCTGCCTACCCCTCCTGGGAATATAGGCGTGAGAATATGTATGTATGTAATTTTTTACATTGTTTTAATAACCTCGACGAAGTCACGAATAGACTGAAAATAGGGCCACCATCAAGCATCGAACAATCACATAATGTTATTTTTTTTGTTTAAAATATTTCAGTTGTTCATCAACAACGAATGGGTGGATGCCAAAAGCGGCAAGACCTTCGAAACTTGTAATCCTCATGACGGTTCCGTCATTGCCAGGGTCCCTGAAGGCGACAAGGTAATATCTGATATGCAAAAAGGTTTTAATTTTAATTTAGCCTGATACTTAAGATTGAAAGGGTTTGTGGGCAAGACTTCAATAGAGAGGTCTCTCTTCAGGCAGATGTTACGCCTGGGGACCGAAGTCCACAGAGAGGAAGTTAGAAGTTGTATTTATGCAACCAATCGTCGAAACTTCATTAGCGCGATGTGGAATCGTTTAGTTTCATTATTCGATGCATGTGGCGCTGGGGTGCTACAGGTTTTGTCTGTAGTTCCCACGCGGGCCGCAGCGCAGATTGGTACCTTCACTTACAACATCGAATAACTTCAACCAGGTTTCTTAATCGAATATAGTTCGTGGTAAACGTCAAATTCGATTTCGCACATAAATTCCGAAAAATTCAAGCCCAGTAAGTACTCTCTGCATGAGACGTCGCAGGTGAAACAATTCTCCTTTATTTTATCGCGAAACAAAATTTCTAAAGCGAATCATCAATTTAACCTATAAAGTGGCATAGGCACAGAATAAGTAATAGACGAAATAGACGAATTGACGTAATAGAAGAAATAGAAGTTGCAAGGAACTTCTTTGGTCGACCATTCCCACAGTAAACAGAAAATACATATTCACTAGTTTCCAGTGACCTTACTCGCGACGGTATAAGCGATTTGTATAGAGAATTGTACTTCCACAAGTTACCGCTAAAATTTTCCATACGAACCTTACCCCAAGTATCTTACGATCAAAACACGATTCACTCTCGAGTCTCGACTACGTTAATACGCATCAGATTGTATGGGACTGGGAACTGAGTAAGCGCCTCCCAGCGGCACGTTTACACAACTGTTGTTAGCGTCAAGACAAGTAGCATTTGCAGTAGCAGCGACTTATGCTTTGATCCTAATGACAACACTTACCGTTTACTCTGTCGCTAGCGAATATTGTCACTGTAAAGTCATTGTAATACTGTTACAGGCGGACATAGACCTGGCGGTGAGCGCCGCTAAGGCCGCCTTCCATCGCAACTCGGAGTGGCGGCTGCTGGACGCGTCAGCGCGAGGTCGCTTGCTCAACAAAGTAGCTGACCTCATCGACCGCGATGCTCAATACCTTGGGGAACTAGAGTCATACGACAATGGAATGCTTCTGAGCATGGCAACCAACATGACTGCTAGATGCACAGGCGGTATACGCTACCTCGCCAGTTTGGCTGATAAAATTCAGGGAGACACCATACCTGCAGGTAATTTAAGAGATAGTTTCAAGTCCATGAGATACAAACATTCACGCCTGTGTTCCCAAACAGAGTAGGCAAGGGACACGTATCGCGACAAAGATAAAATCATGACTATTTCACGCTTCATAGCCAATTCTAGGATAATTTTAGGTTTAAAAAAAAACAGATGGACGAGGTGTAATAGTGACAGGTTGCTAGCCTGTCGCCTAAAATACACCTTCACCTATTTCCTTAGTCGCCTCTTAAGTACTACACGGAAGAAATTTAATTCTAAATCCGATACCAGACGACAAAGTCCATAAGATAAGTTCGTGAAATACACAGTAGAATTCTGTTAAGGTCGGTGTTTGCTCCATTTATCGATGAAACCCTTGATCAGAGCTGTAAAGGCTCCCAGTAATATTGGGTTCTATCTAGAGTCAACATGAACTTGTCGTGGTTATAGTTATAATCTTAACTAGTTAAATAAAATTCTTAATTTATAATGTTTTAATTATAGATGGAGACTTGTTTTCATACACGTTGAAGCAGCCTATTGGAGTTTGCGGATTGATTCTACCATGGAATGTACCCATAGTGGTATTCGTCAACAAAGTCGCAACCGCATTGGCTGCTGGTAAGTACCAGGGTGGATCAAAAAGTACCCGTGTTTGATGACATGTGGCATTACTTAGAAAAGTTGGCATTACCGTCGTGTAGTATGGGCCTTATAAAATAAAAAAATGAAAAGTGAAAACTGTTAATTATCTTTGGTTATTTTTTTTTCTGACGGCAAAATTTGTAAGACTTGTTTTGTTTTTCGTACAAAACGGAAAAAGAGCAATATCGTTCCGTAATTCGCTTCTTATTTTTGGATGGAAAAACATGCGAAGTAATAAAAGTTAAGTTAGTTTCTGTTTACGGAGGTCTTTCGCCGTCTATGACTACCGTGAGATATTGGTTTAATGAATTTAAATTAGGTCGTACGTCTATTTTTGACGAGGGCTGCCCAGGGCGGCCGACAGACGTGGTTACCGAAGAAATCGTGCAAAAGGTAAAAAAAATGTTAGTCACCGATCGACGAACCAAAGTGCGTGAAGTAGCAGAGGCTATAGGGGTCTCGTACGGAACAGCAATTAATATAATACACAATAAATTAAATATAAAAAAAGTGTCCGCCCGATGGGTGCCGCGATTACTCAAGGATGAAAATAAGCGGTTACGGCTGTCAATGCCGAAGGAGTGTTTGCGCCTGTTTGAGCGAAATCCGCAGGAGTTTTTACGTCGTATCGTTACTGTTGACGAAACCTGGATCCATTATTAAATTTTTATACACCAGAGACCAAGCGGCAGTCTAAGCAATGGATTTTTTCTCACGAATCTGCCCCAAAGAATCCAAAAACAGTCCCATCAGCCGGAAAAGTCAAGGCCACGATTTTTTGGGATAGTAAGGGAATAATCCTTATAGATTTCTTACAAAAAGGGGAAACTATCACAGGGCTGTACCCTGCTGTGAGTTATTGGACCGTTTTGATGAAAAAATAAAGGAGACACGGCCCATTTGGTGAAGAAGAAATTGTTGTTCCATCATGACAACGCACCAGCACATTCATCTAAAATTGTCACCGCCAAACTAACCCAACTACGTTACGAATTACTGCCACACCCGCTTTACTCGCCGGATCTGGCTCCCTGTGACTTGTTTCTGTTCCCTAACTTGAAAACATGGCTCGGGAGAAAGAAATTCAAGTCGAACGAAGAAGTTAAAACGGAAACAGAAGCATATTTTGAAGAGTTTAACAAATCCTACTTTTTGGAGGGGTTAAAGAAGTGGCCGAAACGTTGGGAAAAGTGTAATGATCTGGAAAGAGATCATGTTGAAACATAAAATAAAAGTTTTTAAAAATATCCGCGTTTTCTTTTCTAACACGGGTACTTTTTGATCCACCCACGTATAATCCTAAAATGACTTCAAGAAGAGAGAAAGTTACGGTCAATTTTGCTATTAATTTAAAAATCTTCGTTTTTTTCTCAGGCTGCACAGTGGTGGTGAAGCCTGCAGAACAGACCCCACTGACAGCTCTAGCGCTTGCAGCGCTGTTCAAGGAAGCTGGATTCCCACCAGGAGTCGTCAATGTAGTGACTGGGTACGGTCCCGGCGCTGGCACATCTCTCACTCATCATCCAGATGTTGCCAAGATCTCTTTTACTGGATCTCTTGAGGTGTTTACTTATGTTCTGTCTCAAATTAATAACAAAGCTAAAAATAAAAACATCAAGCATGATATTAATTCTAATGCTATGGTTCATCAGGTTGGCAAGTTGATCCAGCAAGCAGCTGGAAAAGTAAATTTGAAACGCGTCACACTTGAACTAGGTGGGAAAAGTCCGCTTATCATCATGAACGACGCTGACCGTAAGTTTCTCAAAAGTATATTAAGAAAACAGTCCACTTACGCAGACTTTACGGATTTAAAATTAATTGCCCTTACTACTTTCCAATAGAGCAAGGTATAGTTCTCCGGCTCGTTTTGCCATTCTCATAAATACTAACAAAGACGGTGAAAAGTCTATCAGCTGGCAATTTTGACTATTTACATACATACATACATACAATCACGTCCGTATTCCCAAACGGGGTAGGCAGAGCACACAAAACGCTAATAATAGACAAAACGATGACTATTTTACGTTTTGTGGCCACTTCTAGCTTAATATTTTTTAGGTTTTGAGGTGGCAGGTACAATAGTGACAGGTTGCTAGCCTGTCGCCTAAATTATACCTTAACCTATGTCCTAGTGGCCTCTTACGACATCGACAGAAGAAATGGAGAGGTGGTATTCTACATCCGACACCACACGGGGGACGATTTACAATGATTAAAAAAATATTATTTCAGTGAATTCGGTAGTGCCTCAAGCTGCCAATGCGGTTTTCTTCCACCAGGGACAGATTTGTATAGCCGCATCGCGCTTATACGTTCAGTCTGGAATATATGACGAGTTCGTGAAAAGAGCCGTTGAGTTCGCTAAGAAACGAAAGGTTGGAAACCCTGCTGATCTAACTACAGAACAGGGACCTCAGGTAATTGTAAAAAAAGCACGATAACAGGTCATGGAATGAAGCAGGATCTCCACTTTTCTGATCATGCATAATATTATGATTACTGATTAGTTTGATATTGATTCTATTTAAGACAGTAATTATCGTCTTAAATTATGTGCTTAATTTTACAGATAGATGAAGAAATGATGACCAAAGTTCTTGGATATATCGAAAAAGGAAAGCAAGAAGGAGCAAAACTGTTGACTGGCGGGAAACGTATCGGCAACACTGGGTTTTACATCGAGCCCACAGTGTTTGCTGATGTCCGAGATGATATGATTATTGCTAGAAAGGAAGTAAGTATGTTAAACATTAAGCTACCGTGAGACTCACTCATCTTGAAAAATATATACGGATAACTCACGTTTTAAATCGAGTTTCCTTCATCTAGGAGCCGCGGCAGCTGCTGCTCCCAAACGCCCACTGCGCGCCACCGCTCTATTCGCGTGATTAGAGTGGTGGCGAATGATCATCAAATTCAATTTATTCTAATCCGCACGAGGTTTTTGAATATACTCGATTTACACGAAACTCCTTTTAGCCATCTCTGCTATTGTGTCTAGGATATGCTTGAAACTATTCAGCGTGCTCGCTGCCAGACTGTGAAATCGGTTACCGACTTTTGTCCCGACAATCTTTCCTCTGAAGAAGATGTGGCTCGCACCAATAAATACTTACTACATATTTACATTGTGTATACTCATGAAACTTTATAATATTAGTAGATAATTTTATGAATGTAGGTTGTATTTTGAAACATTTTTCAGTAAATACTCTTTTAGTCTGTCTCAAAATAAGTCTCCACTTTAACCCTCAAAGGTTTTTTGTAAGAGATAGATAGTTAGATACGCCTTTGTAAAAATTGCTTGTAAAAATTCTGTGTTTGTTTTGGCCAGTAAAGTATGAATATTTACTTAAATTTGCGATCTAAAAAAGTCGGACATCTATCAATAAGCAGCCATTTTCCTTATTCTAGCTGGTTCAATAAAAAATACTGATTTTCCGTCATCTTTAGATCTTCGGTCCCGTGCAAAGCATCTTAAAGTTCGATACTCTCGAAGAAGTGATCGATCGCGCCAACGATACGTGTTATGGGCTCGCAGCTGGCATCTACACAAACGACCTCAACGCCGCGCTACAGTTCGCCAAGCACGTCGAATCTGGAACTGTCCGGTATGGTATTCCATACTCTTAGCAGATTTATTTTGATTAAAATAACGTAATTTAATAAAAGACTTATTATGTATACAAGGTGGCTTGGCTGTAAATATTTTAACCAGTGGTCCGGTATAAGGTAAATGCTCGACGCCTTAACGCCCAGTCGATGACACCCATCTGTCACCTGTCTTACTATGACATAAGATTGCAATTGCCGTGTATTGGGTCAGTGTCGAGCACAGGGACGTTTACCTTACGCGTCTGAAAGCCCCTGTAAAATAATGTCCTGAAATTATGTTATTTTCTTGAAATTTGTGGGAGACAAATGTTTCCATGCTTTCAGGTCATTGCGCCCTGTGTTTTATCTACTTTATGTCCCATACGCAAGTCTTGTTAGTCGGCGCGTATGCACATGCAATCGTTTGACATTGCGATGCTACGTCGTTGACTAAAAGTCGCAATAAGCTATAAGATGCAATATTTTCAGGATTTTGTAAAAAAAAAAACGATTTTTTTTTACAGGAGTATTCAGACGTGTTTACCCGACCACTGGTTAAAATACTTACGCTTAATTTCCGGCCACCCTGTATGCGGATGTCAAACTCTTATACTAGAGACGAGTAATTATAATTAAGGCTTGCCAATATCCGTGTATTAATAGGCGTCCTCTGAAATATGAGCTTCAATGAATAACGATGTGTAAACATGGTTTGCGTTTGTTGACCGAGAGGCAGTTTATGTTTACTAGTTTCTGATTTGATAAACAAAATTAATGTAACATTATGTAGCAAAAGAGAAACTTTCCTTGAGGAATCTCTTCCAGTTGATTTACGAACAGGATGATAGAATAGTAGACATTATGATAACGAAGTTTGTTCCTAATTTATTGACCTATGTATCATACTTATCTGCAGTATTACTAGAACTATCTATTACTTGAACGCTGCTACCTAATCCGTATTAGTTCTTTTTGTGTTTTCGCAGTATAAATCTTTGTACAATGTGTGCACCTATAGTCAATTCGTTTCTTGTGCTTTAATACCGCTCAGTCGCGTAGAACTGTAGTGCGGCTACTAATGATAACTACTTTATGTATGTATTAAAAATAGGTTCATACTAAAACAGTGTTTAATTTTCAGCGTGAACGGTTACTTCGGCTCGAGTGTGCAAGGGCCTTTTGGAGGTTTCAAGGATTCCGGCATAGGACGTGAAAAGTAAGATAAAAGAATACTGCCCTTTAGACCTTTTTAAAACTAAATCCAATTTGCACTCCAGGATCTATGCGGGTAGTTAAATAACGACTATCCCCAGGTTCTCATATTAAGAGGATAGGAGTCGCACCACTTCTCCATACAAACGTAGTCCCCTGTGTTCTCCCTGAATAATGACATTAGAGCAAAAAAAAATTTTTTAATTAAATTTGTATCTGTGGTGGCTATATTTAATAATAAAAAATATAAAAATAGAAAACGATAAAAGCAAATCATAGGGGCATAGTCACAACAGATACAAGTTTAATAATAAAAAAATTTTGCTCTAATGTCATTATTCAGGGAGAAAACAGGGGACTACGTTTGTATGGAGAAGTGACGCATATCTGTCCTCTTAACAAATGAAAGTTGTAGGTCTGTCTGTCTGTTGCATATTCACGCTAAAACCGCTGCACTGATCTCGACAAACTTTGGAATACGTGACCATCCTGCCTGCATTCCTAAATGGGGTACTCAGGGCACAGAAAATGTAACATAGTAAAAACCGTAACTTACATATTTCGTAGCGATTTACAGTATAATTTCAGATAAAAATATAGATGAAAGAGGCGTAAAAGTGATAGTAAAATTTCGCATCGAGATAAATTGAATTCCGGGGATATGCGCTATTTTTTATCACGGCAAAAAGTAGTTCCCGTAAGATTCCAATAATCGAATTTCATCCAGACGAAGTGACGAGCCATTGCATTACCTATATTTTGTTACATTTACGTCTTTTAAAGGAATTTAAGACCTCTGATTTCAGATTTTCAGCAGATCTAGATCTATAACTATATAACTATTTATTACGTGTGGTGTCAGGTTAAGAATAAAACCTGCTTATCTCCTCCATGGATGTTGTAATGAACGACTAAAAGGATAGTTTTAGATGTATGTATTTTAGGCGATAGGCTAGTAACCTGTCACTAATATACCTCTTCTATTTGATTTGAAACCTAAAATTATGCTAGAAGTGGTTAGGAAAAGTAAAACAGTCGTGGTTTTGTCTATGTTGTAGCGTTTCGTACATATTATATGCTCTGCCTACCCATTTAGAGATAGAAATATAAAGCTGTGGACTATGGTAATGACTGTTGATATACTATAATTATGTTGAGATAATCTTTATAAATTAAATTATTATTTATAAATTAAATTTGGTATTTATCACGAGTTATTCGGTGAAGGAAAACATCTTGAGGAAACCTACACACAGCGACGAAGTAATTCAACGTTGTGTGTGAAGTTCCCAATCCGCCCTGGGCCCGCGTGGGAACTATCGCCCAAGCCCTCTCATACTGTGCAGTGGGACGTATATAGGCTGATGATGATGATGATGAATCTTTATTGAATGATGTTCCTTGTTTCAGTGGTTTCAACTGCGTTGACGCGTATCTGGAAGTGAAGACAGTGGCCATCAGTCTACCAAAGAAGTTTTAGGCTAGTGGTTGAACTATGCTATAATTAATTTGAGAAAAAGTCACAATTGGGCAAAACAGGTTCACACTTACATATATCCATAGGTTGGAGTCCTTGTCCCGGGACACTTAGTGGCACTATACACACATTTTCAAAGTTTTTGAGGTTTTTTTCTTGTTTTTAAACAGAGGAAGCGCCGGCCGGCAATCTTTTTAAACCACCATTTTTATATCGAGTGGCGCCGCCAGGCGGCGTAGCGTGGAACTCTTCCGTTTATGGTCCGAATCGGACACGGAAGCACGAAGTTTAAAAGTGAGAGGTTGTAAAGCCCAATGTATTGTACAGCTAGAATTAATTATATCTACCCACTAATGTCAAAAAATTGGTCAACATAAGCACTTGTCCATAGAATTTATATTATAACAAACAAAAATACGTACGTAATACTTACGACTTTTAGTAAAGTGGTATTCTCAATAAAACTACTCAAAAACTTAAATCTATTTATTTCCTGCCTGTATTTAGCCTAGCTCAGAAAGGTTCGCATTATTTTTTCCATGCTGGGCCGCAATTTAAACCAGCAGACCAGCCACGGGCCTGAGTGGAGATCAAGGCTCCATCAGTAAATCGGCGGCCTAAACTACTTTTTATGCCCTACCTTATCTTTTGAAGTGATGTGAAATAAACGATTATTTAATCATATTAAAATGTCTGACCGAACTCTAACTGATCATATTAGACATGCGAGATACAATTTGCTTTTTTTATTGGTAGGTATTTTCCGACGAATGAAAGAACAGAAAAATAAACTAGCTTTAAAAAAAGTATTTTTTTAAAATCATTTTTACCTAAATACACTAAGGCCATATTCATACATTATACAGAATGATAATGAAATCCTTAACGATGTCATGGATACTTGTAAAACTTAAGAATGTAATTTCAGTACCTAGTTTCTCATTTTCATTTTTAAATAAAAAAATAATAATTATGTGTCATCAAAGTTTTCCTAAAAAGTGTTGATATTATTGACACCACGCGAGCAACTAGGTAGAAGCGCGCGCGGCTTCCCGCGCCCCGCCTTCACCCCTCTTTACCCTTAGCGCACCGTGTTTTGTAATATGCGCACATTAAATATTTTTTTGGGAATTTCCCGATGAAAAAACATGAAAAAAGTGTTGTTTTTATTTTATTATTGTGTTGTGTTAGTGATTCTGAGTATCAGGAATTAATTTCGTTACGGATTTATTTATCAGTCTGTATATTATCACCAACAGCCAGTATTTCCAAATGGGGCAGGCAGAGCACACGAATTGCTACATAGACAATACCATGACATGGCAATTACACAAAATTATCAAATTTCACAAGAATAAGAATAAAGAATTATTTATTTGCTTAAACATGGTATTACAGTGCAGGTGGTTATTCAATTACATATTTGTTCATTTCTCATGTTTGCCGTTAATGGCATGCAAATTTTTATTAACATTTTACATTTGTTCCTATAATTTACTAGCTTTATTATCGTCAATGTCAGAAAGCAAACATGATGGTAGTGACAGAAATGTCTCTTCTGAAGAAGGATATTTGAAATGGAATCAGTCATTTAAATAATTAGGTACTTTACCTACATAGTTGATTGTTGATTTAGTCAATTATTATTATGTATAGTCTTGCAAAGGGACGTCCCAATATTCAATCTATCGACGGTTAGCTTACCAGGGATATGCAAATAACATTACGCCCATGTATTACCCTTAATTTTTCTGTCTCTAAGGCTCAATTTACACCAGAAGAGCGGCGAAGGGCAGGGAAGCGCAGCGACCCGCTCGGTAGAGAAGGCGTGAGGATTCCCGCGACTGCTCGAGAAGTCGCTGGAATGCGCGGGAAGTCAAGATCTCTGGGCGGGATATTGCCAGCGGCCGCTCGCGACTGCTCGAGCATCCTCGGGCATTTCCGCGACGTCTCGCGCAGTCGCACGGATTTGTTTATGGAATCCGCCGGAATTCCCGCGGATCCGCGGGCATCCGCGCGCCTCGTTGGAGTTTCTCATGCGATAATAAGTCTTATTATAATGAAAATAAAGTCAAAATTCTCATGACACTGAAACTGCGCTCCGCTACGCCGCCCTTCGCCGCTCTTCCGGTGTGAATTGAGCCTAATAAGCCAAATTGTCGATAGATTGAATATTAGGAACGGCCGTAACGTAACTCGTAGCTTAACGTAAAAACTGGTAGCAGGCTGGTATTTTAAGATTTAAACTGGATGGATGGATATTTACTTACTTTAGTTATTTCGAACCTGAAAATAGACAGAAACATCAGAAAGTAAGATAAGAAGTATAAGTGAGTCATTCTGTTTTTGTAGAGTGGCTATGGCCGGAGTTACGACTATACTTATAGAGGGTAAAAAGGGTTTACGAGCTGGGATAGTAAACAAAAAGTGCTCGAGTTTAAATGTTTGGTGACTATTTTTTTATTAGCAAGTCTGAATAAAATACGAAAAAAATACAAAGGAAATATCTACTTATAATATTTATTTATGTTATAGATATATAAGAGCAGAAAAAATAGTGATGAAGTTATTGAGCGTAATAGCGCTGATATAAGGTACTAGCTTTTACCTGAGACTTTTCGGGCGTTTAAAAAGATGCTGGGCATAAAAATTTTGAATGTCGCCAACCAAATGAGAGTTCTTAACTTAAAAGTAATATTTTGTTTCAATCTAAAATGTCAAGAAAGCTTAAATTAACTGATATTGTGATCAAACGCACAAATAAACAGAAATTACCTTTAAATTTAGAACTCACTCAATTTGGCGGCATTCAAGAAGTTAGTGGCCAGAATCTTTTTAAAATAGATTTCTATAGGATGGATCTACTCGTGACCACGGCTTAATGCTTAAACTTAAAAAAAATACTGGGGTCGGTCCGTGTAAGCGTAGCACAGTACTACAACACGCGCGGGATAGGCTACCTGTCATTTTCTGACGTCTCTAGTCTAGTTAACAGTGACAGGTTATAGCCCAGAGGTTCCCAAACTTATTTTGTCTACCGCCCACTTTGAGAATAAATTAATTTTTAGCGCCCCCATTTTTTCACCTACTTAAAACCACTATAACGCACAACGCCCCTATTTTTTTCTGAGTCTCTTACCGCCCCCCTTTAAGCTTGCAGCGCCCACAAGGGGGCGTTATCGCCCAATTTGGGAATCAATGTTATAGCCCATCACGAACGCATCTCTTCTCGTGCCTTGCTGTGCTAAGCCGGCTAAGTTGGCTTACAACCTGTTCAAGTTAGACCATTCGAATACAGAAAATTCCGACAAAGCCAAATCTCCGTAGAAACCTTAGTTTTACCATAAAGAATAATGAGTCAAAAGTCCCCATTGATCACATGAGTGAGCTAAGGGAGGTATTTGGGCTCCAATGTCAAAATTTTAGGTTTTCTGGATTTTTCTCGAAAACGGTAAGTTTTATCAAAAAGTACCTACCTCAAGGCGAAGTTGTAGATATTAAAATTTTCTATAAATGGTCCTTGTGATTTTTTCTCCAAGACCCACCATTTCCCAGATATTGCACTCATAAGAATCACTCACTATGTACATGTCGGTCTACATCACATATTGTACGAAGTAGTATACTCGGCGCGTTTTTCTTAATGTGGTTTCCCCGGTAGTCCTATTCCACTAATATTTATGACGTTATTTTCAAGAACAATGCTAATTTAATAGTACTCGATAGAAATGTTGAATAGCAAATGCCTATGTTGGAGGAAGACAAGATAGTCATTATAGGCATTCAACATTTCTATCAAGGGTAGAACGACAGTTAAACCACATAAACAATATCAATAATCTTCATACTATTAAATTAGGATTGTTCCTGATAATAACGTTATAAAGGTTAGTGGAATAGCCCTACCGGGGAAACCACGCTGAAAAAATCATGCCGAGTACACTACTTCGTACTATCGTACTATGTGATGTAGACCGACATGTAGTCAGTGATTCTTATGAGTGCAATATCTGGGAAATAGTGGGTTTTAGAAAAAAAATCACAAGGACCATTTTCTAGAAAATTTTGATGTCTACAACTTTGCCTTGAGGTATTTTTTGTTAAAACTTACCGTTTTCTAGAAAAATCCAAAAAACCTAAAATTTTGACATTGGAGCTCAAACATCTCCCTTGGCTCACATGGGATCAACGGGGACTTTGGACACTTAATTCTTTACGGTACAACTAAGGTTTCTACGGAGATTTGGCTTTGTCGGAATTTTCTGTATTTGATCACTATTGTTATGTCTAACTTAACCGGGTTTTAGGTACTTGTACGCAGCGTTAGTTTCCGTAGAGTGGTGACTCTGACGAGCTGCAGCGTATTTCTGCCAAACCGCTTGTGATTGCGCGCCGTTCCTGAAAACCAAATGACATCACCCTCACCCTCGGCCCTGAGATTGTGGAATAAAAAACTGTTATTTAACATGAAGTAGCACTTTCTTATAAGATAAGTTCGTATTGAGTAAACAAGGTAATAGCAATCGTTATCGCATCCGATGGCACGAGCATAACAGGTGGGAGTGGTCCAGTAGGTATCTACGTCTCGTTTTAATTAACTAGATTAGAAAGAAACAAAACACATATCGGAAGCGATAGTATGCTTGCTAGCGTGTTAAATTTGAATTGAATAATTATGTTGCACAACAATTTGTAACCGATATTGCTAATAATAAGTGGCAATACCTATTTATATTTCCCTCATCATTGAGCATGATCTTACTATGATAAAGTAAAAATCAACTAAACGAGGCTGTAACTTTATTTTGTGAGCCATTTAAAAAAAATTTGGTCCCTACTTATAGCTCTTATACCTACACCAATCTAACATGGTTGATATTATAAAAACTTCGCTGCTTTTCTTGAGTAGCGTAGAAATTTGCTCCAAAATAAAACCAAGGCACTTTTTTTTTAAAGTGCAAACACATCGGCTAAAATTATTATATGAATGAAACAACTACAACAACTATTCACTAAGTCTTATGAAGGAGAAAATTTAATCATATAACAATATAGACAATTACAATATTATATAGACAATTACAATGTTTTCAATAGAGCATGGTGCGGGTGGTAGCTGTCAAAATCACAGACTAGAGAGTACAAGTGTCGATACCTATTTGAGTCGATAAAACTAATGATTTAAAATCTCGTAGAAGCTTTAATTGTAGCATGATGCAGGAGACACCTATCAATATTAGACATTAGAGAGCGAAATTGAGGAAACATGAATCTATAAAAGTAATCTGTAGGTTTTTTAATTCTAACCCCAATAAATCAGATTTTTGCACTTGGCTCTACTTAATTTATTTTAGGATTTGAATTCCAACGACTAAATTCGAACGATGTTTAAATAAAATTATTTTTTTGCTAGACTGAAATGGACGGCAATAACTTACCCCCACAGCCTAAAATCTTACCAAGTTTATTGCCGACCACTCTACCAAGGACTGTTACATTGAAAACATTTTGAACATCATGCTCATTTTTAGGTTGTTATGTTTTTGTTTAGGATGCATAAATACAATTTCTAACTTGCGTTGTACTGTGAATTAAGAGTATAACATCAGCCTCAGCCTGAAGAGAGATCTCTCTCTTGAATTATTTCCCAAGAGGTGTGAGCCCAATGCATAAGAACAAACCTGTGTTGCTAATACAAAAAAAAAATCACATACCTTTGCTTGGGCGAGTGGCCTAGTAAAAACCAGTAAACTTGGTCTACGAGGACTTCCAAGCCCTTTAAACTTAACTCGATGACCGTGTATTTGTAGTGCCTGACTTTTAAGATTAGCCAAATCCGTTACGCATGTATTTGTTAAAAAGTGCGTAAATATCTTATTTAAAACATAGTTATGTTCCCTGCCCTTTATTTTGTTATATACTAACGTTATTCTCTAGCTTTATATAGATTTCGTATTCTCATCGTCCTACACAACCGGACTCTGTGGTTTTATCAATTACTTACTACTTCTAATGTCTCATTTTAATAAGACACTGAAATATATCATAAATGTTTCCAAGGATGCCTTTGATTGTCTTCTCCTGGTGCTCTATCCCTTATAAGTTTAATATTCTTATACACCCTTATTGGATTCGTTATTCCACAAATTCCAAACTAACATAATGTTCCTGTAAGTAGAAACCATTAGCGAATTAGAGATTTTTTGCAATATTGATATATGTTTTTATTTACTTACTAGCTTTCCGCCCGCGGCTTCGCCCGCGTGGAACTCGGTTATATTGCGGTATAAAGCACAACTGTAAGAAAACTTCTCGTTTCAAACGACACACAGCGCCATCGATCTATCGTCTATCGATCGATCATCGATCGATATCGATCTATCTTCGATTGATATCGATTTATCAAGCAAACTATATTTTTGTTTTCCTTCGGGAACATCATTTTTTTCCGGGATAAAAAGTACCCTATTATTTAATCCGGACTTCTATGTTTACGTCTGCAAAATTTCAAAGCAATCAGTTTAGTAGTTACGGCGTGAAAGCGGAACAAACAAACAAACAAACAAACAAACAAACAAACAAACAAACAAACAAACTCACTTTCTGACTTATAATATTAGTAAGGATGAAAATTAAAAAGATTGACATAGGTATACCAGAACCGCCAACATTTTTTTTTTAACGCCTTATAAAGTAAAGCTTACTAAAATGACATAAAAATAGCATCTTGTCACGATTATTTTTGCCAAAGACATGAAAAATAATTCCACGAAATGTCAGAGAAATGAACCCCAGCGTTGTAAACAGGAACGGTTCGTGGCGAAATGGGAAGAATGCAATGACGATAAGGATTTAGAAATTAGCTATAACAGGAAAAGGAACTTGAGTGTATATTTATGTTCAAGAAAAGTCAATCCTAACTAGGGTGTATAGTCTCCATATCTCTTTATCAGACAAGCTCCACTTACGGCGTTTTAGACTAAGTTTAGTGGGAAGCCGGACGGTGACAATAATACTCACTTAACTTTGCTGATCACTGCATGACTTGCGTTCATAGAATGATTTGACGATTTAGATGTTACAGTTCTTCAAGATTATAGCCAGACGTTATGACTCTTTCGAACGCTTGTATAAATACAGTGGTGGAGATAACAGTGGCTCATAATTGAATCTGTTTGCCTCGCGAATAGCTGCAGAAAATGGCTCCAGAAATTAAATACACTAAGGTAATTTAGAGCGCGTCTTTTTTTTCTTTCAATTTGATTAAAAAATGGTTTTTCTAACCAGAGTCATGGGTAATTTCGATACAATAAATAAAAAATATTAATAATTTAATATTAATTTGAAATAGAAATAAAAAATAAATTTAAGCTTATGAAAAAAGGTAACGGAATGGATTTTTTCTCGGACGATTATTTAATTTTAACTATCTGTACCAATAATGCTCTCGATTCTAAGCAGAAAAAGCCAATTTTCTTTAAAGATTGAGAAAAAAGAGAATGTACAACTTTTTATAGAATGTCCCCTACATTTCTTTATTCTACATTTTATTTATTCTTGATAAAATAAAAAATAACAAATTAGGCCTAATCTTTTATATTTGAGCTCCAATATTTGACACATACTTGTTTTGCTACCAATTAAGTTCGGATGAAAAGTCATTTGCTATAATCATCGAGACTTTAAAATAAAAATATTTTTATATCGCACTCCAAAAATGATCATAATACTTAAATAAATTCAAATTACTTAGAAGTAGGTAGGTAACAATAATAAGTTTACAAATAAGTCCAAAGTAGCTTTCCCCTTTCGGAAATTCACGAGGTTTAAAAAAATCGTTATTTAAAAATAGAGTAAAGAAGAAATTTAATTCAAATAATATATCATAACCATTATTTTTATTTTTACCATGTTTTGGGTGAAAAAGTGCTATTAAATGTTAAAAATCATAATATAACATTAAATGTCTTTTTAAAGAAAAAACAATCTAATTTTGTTTCAGCTTTAGGAGGGGTTTATCCGTGACTTCTTTTTGTCACTTAGTTTTAAGACTCTGTTTTCTAATACCATGCCCTATCCAGACGCTAAATGCCTCTTTAAATTAATAAACTCGAAAAAAAAAATATAGTAGCGTGGACCGGATTTAGGGCGGAAAAAAATAATAATCTTGCATCATTTTAATTAATTGAAATAGTTAGACTATGAGTTTACAGAGTCTTTGATAAAGTGCAGTTACTGACGAAGGTAAAAAAAAATATCATAAATTATCGACAAATTATACAGTTTTTTAATCCGTACCAATATATAAATGTGAAAGTGTGTTTGTTTGTTTGTTTGTTTGTCCTTCTTTCACGGCTAAACGGAGCGATGGATTGACGTGATTTTTTAGGTAGAGATAGTTTAGGGCATGGAGAGTGACAATAGGCTACTTTTTGTCTCTTCAAAACCCCCATTTCCCTAAAGTGAGGAGTGGAAGTTTTCAATGTAGAAAGCTATAAATTGGTAGGTGTGCTATCTCTTCTGTGATACCCCGAATTTAACGCGAGCGGGCCGCGGGTAAAAGCTATAATATATATTTTCCTTAAATCAGGCTTTACGTACAAAATATTGACTCAAAAAGTTTTGACTCTATTTCTCTAAATAAAACATAAAACGTTAGCGAATACTTTGTCTTGATGATATAATAAGAAAATATTTAACTCTCATGAAAGTGAACATGAGGACAAATTTTTGGTATAAGTGTTGTATAAAATGTGAATAAAAAAAAAAACTTTAAATTAAGCTCTATTATAGTATTTAAAAATAAATAAATAGAATCTTAATTTTACAACATGCTAGCTAGAAATTTTCAAAGTTAACTAGTAAACGGTTTTCACGTACAATAATTGGGAGTCTATCGCTCAAACTATTCATCAGTGAATATTTATTGATTTTAGAAGTTGGTAATTATGGTAGATGACTATAAAAACTGTTTAGTTCGTCAGATAGATCACCATACATATATTTTTATTTCATTTGACAAACAAAAAATGACGATAATACAGCACTTAAAAGTTACGCATAAATGATAAAATTTTTACCTATCGTGACGTTTCAGGCCCCCACTCCAGAAGTTTGATGATCTATTTTTACCTTTGTTGATGTTGAGTTATTTAATAAACCAAAAAACATGTGTCTCATATCTTTCCATAATCTAACTAACGGACTAATTAGAATTACACATTTCTAACCCAGTCGACATCCCTATTATAAAAACATGGACACTATCATAGTGTCCTATATGCCCCTGTCCATAATGGACAGGGGCACTCTTGGAACTGCTTTGTTACTGCTGCGTTACCAAGGCGATTGTTTCCAGCAAATCAATCGGGGAAAGTTAAGTATTATGTTCCATTATTATAGAAGCGCTGGTAATTCTTCATTGTTCGGTTTCAGCTCTTCATCAACAACGAGTGGGTGGACGCAAAAAGCGGCAAAACCTTCGAGACCTTCACTCCTCACGATGGCTCCGTCATTGCCCGCGTCGCTGAGGGAGACAAGGTTCATAACTGCACAACTAATTATAACGTGGACAGATTTTTGTTCCATTGATTCCAAGGAAAATGTGAAGTACCGGGCTAAATAGTTCTTAGTATTTTCTATAAGAACACATTGGGACAACCCCTAAGCTTAACTCAAATATGTACTACTAAATTGTAATTTTTTCGTTATGGCGTGTGTCAATGTAGCTTCGTTTTCAAGATACGATGGGTAGTTGTATTGGGCACACTAAAACTAGACTGAGCTCTGAATTCGATTCTCAGGCGGACATAGACCTGGCTGTGAGCGCCGCTAAGGCCGCGTTCCACCGCAACTCGGAGTGGCGGCTGCTGGACGCGTCGGCGCGCGGCCGCCTGCTCAACAAGTTCGCGGACCTCATCGAGAGAGACGCTCAGTATCTCGGAGAACTGGAGACCTACAACAACGGCATGCTGCAAATATACGGCGTTGGCTATTGCAAACAAGCAGCAGGCGATGCTATCCGCTACTACGCTAGTTTGGCAGATAAAATCCAGGGCGATACCATACCTGCTGGTAAAGCTACAATTATGTTGAAATAAGTTTGAAAAGATTTTACTAAGTACATCCATAATCCTGATATTACATGATTGTATTTAATTTCCAGATGGCGATCTTTTCTCTTACACGTTGAAGCAACCTGTCGGAGTATGTGGATTAATTCTTCCGTGGAACGCTCCCATAGCTATGTTCATCAGCAAAGTCACTACCGCTCTAGTTGCTGGTAAGACATTCACTTTCGATAGTGACATTAATTGACGGAGGTCTATTTTAATAAAATATGCTTTCTGACAACTCACGACCCTTCAAGTATGAGCGTACTAACCACAACTCCTTTCATTACTTTTTAGAATTACTGGTAATAACTTAGTTATTGATTCACTATTTTTGTATTAGGTTGCACCGTTGTAGTCAAGCCAGCAGAGCAGACTCCATTGACAGCGCTAGCTCTTGGAGCACTCTTTAAGGAGGCCGGATTCCCACCAGGTGTTGTCAACATTGTCACTGGCTTCGGTCCCGGGGCCGGTACGTCGCTGACGCATCACCCGGACGTTGCCAAAATTTCCTTTACTGGCTCCGTTGAAGTTGGGAAGCTTATTCAGCAAGCAGCCGGTGCTCGCAACTTGAAACGTGTGACCTTAGAACTCGGAGGCAAGAGCCCTCTCATCATTATGGACGACGCAAACTGTAAGTTAGATTTCATGTAATTTGATAAATAGCTTAAAAAAACCGGCCAAGTGCGAGTCGGACTCCCGCATTGAGGGTTCCGTAAACGATACGTAATTAAACGATACCGCGATGTAGCTTACAGCCATCGCCATCTAGTGACAGATTTTCGAACTAATGATAAATTTTAATTTTATTTATTAAAAAAAAACTACTTAATACGAGGGTCAAACTGAAAGTTTCGGGAATAGAAAAAAATATCCAGTTAAAATGATCAAAAGTAATTTTATTGCTTTTGAAAGTATTCTCCCTTATATTAAATGTACTTTTACATACGTTCTAACCAGTTTTTGAAGCACTCATTGAACGCTGAAGGTGGGGTTGACAAAATGGCCGTTTTGTACGCCTCCACGGCATCTTCTGGCGCCTGAAACTGCTTACCACGTAACTTATCTTTGATTTTGGGGAATGTGAAAGAGTCATTGGGGCTTAAGTCAGGGCTGTATGGAGGATGGTTCAGTAATTCGAATTTTTCACCGTCTAGATAGTCCTTTGTTAACCGAGCCGTATGGGAGCTGACATTGTCATGGTGAAGGATGATGCGACGATTGAGGTTTTTTTTCTCAGTTCACCAAACACACTCGGCAAACAAATGGTTGCATACCAATCGGCATTGACTGTTCTACGGTCATCAAGAGGAATTGTAGCCACGTGACCCGATTTGGAGACAAAACTAGCCACCATCTTTTTGGCCGTGCTGCGAGAGCGAACCACTTTTGTCGGCTTAATCTCGCCTTCATAGGCCCATACTCGAAATTGGTTTTTAGTTTCAGCCTCATAGGCGTATATCCATGACTCATTATCCAATACAATACTAAAAACTGCATTTGAGCTTCCTCTGTTGATTTTATTTAAAGTTTCGGGGCACTAATCGACACAAGTCGTTTTCGGTTCGTCGAACAACTGATGAGGTATCCACCGGGAAAACAATTTTTGCACGCCTAACTCTTGCTGTAGAATAATTTGTATTTGACTCATTCCAATGCCCAAAGACTCCTGAATTTCCCGATATGTCACATGTCGGTCTTCCGTAATCAGTTGACGCACAACATTGATGTTTTCTTGGGTGACTGCCGATTTTGGTCGACCTTCACGCACATTGTCCATGAGGGAAACACGGCCACGTTGAAATTCCGAAAACCACCTGTATATTGTGGTCATCGAAGGGGCTTCATTATTAAAAGCAGCAATCATCCGGTCTCCACATTATTTTTGTGTTAATCCACTTTTAAAGTCGTAGTAAATCATAGCTCTTAACTTTTCACGTGACAATTCCATGTTGGGCAGCGACTCATCAAGTTCAAAAAACAATTGAAACCGAACCATTGTTTTTTTTTTCTATGTGGCCAGTGTTTTAAGATAAGGAAACTTTGACGATTGTAGAAAGGTATAATACGTGATAAAAAATGTTATTTAAATATTAGTTTCCCGAAACTTTCAGTGCAGCCCTCGTAGATTTTGTTCAAACCAATTTTCGTTGATAGTTTTTATAGTAATGTACATCATATATTTTTTTTTAGATTTATCACTCTTTTATTTTAGAAGTTAGAGGGGGGGGGGGACACAACTTTTTCAACTTTGGAAGCGTCTGTCGCGCAAACTATTCACTTTAGAAAAATATGATGTTAAAAACCTCAATATCATTTTTAAAGAGCTATCCATAGATACCCCACACGTATGGGTTTGATGAATTTTATTTTTTTAATTTTCAGTTCCATGTATGGGGAACCCTAAAAAATTATTGCTTTTTTTAAATTTTGTGTCACAATCTTAGTGCGGTTCACAGAACACATCTACTCACCAAGTTTTATTAGTATAGTTCTCATAGTTTCGGAAAAAAGTGGCTGTGACATACGGACGGACGGACGGACAGACGGACAGACGGACAGACAGACATGACGAATCTATAAGGGTTCCGTTTTTTGCCATTTGGCTACGGAACCCTAAAAAGGCTAGATTGTCATTAACACTTTGTTTTATTTTCAGTGGAGGCAGCAGTAGTTTATGCCGCAAATGGCGTGTTCGCTAACCAAGGCCAGGCGTGCGTGGCTGCATCTCGCCTTTACGTCCAGTCTAGTATCTATGACGAGTTTGTCAAAAAAGCCGTTGAATACGCAAAGAACATTAAGGTCGGAAGCCCATATGATCCAACTACTCGTCATGGTCCTCAGGTATAATAAGCGTATTTTGTCACAACTCTAATGTCATTTCATCATCATCACTAAACTAATTCATACACTGTTATTTTTGAAGTAAGTCATTAAAAGGAGGTCTTCGATTGTTTACTCAGTAAACTTTACTAAATTATGTTTAGCTTCTGACAGCTGTTCTTCATAATAATTATTTCATTTAGCGAGTCTCTAGAATTAATGTAGTAAAAAGAAAACTGTTCTTATTTCCTTACATAGAGTTAAAAAGGAAAACCCTTTGACTTGAACAGGTTGATGGAGAGATGATGAACAAGGTCTTGGGCTACATCGAAAAGGGAGTCCAGCAGGGCGCCAAACTCCTAACTGGAGGGAAGAGAATTGGCACCACGGGCTTCTACATCGAACCAGCTGTATTTGCGGATGTTACTGACGACA
The DNA here is from genome assembly GCA_005406045.1 of Adoxophyes honmai. NCBI lineage: Eukaryota > Metazoa > Arthropoda > Insecta > Lepidoptera > Tortricidae > Adoxophyes > Adoxophyes honmai. The sequence goes on from BHDV01065570.1 coordinate 22,503, forward strand.
TGATTATTGCAAAGGAAGAGGTAAATAAATACGTTATATTTGTATACCTGATCATATTGCTGAATCAAGTCAGAATTAGGTAAATTAAATTATTAATACTTTGTAGATCTTTGGACCGGTGCAGAGTATCTTAAAGTTTGATACTCTGGAGGAGGTGATGGAGCGCGCTAATGCAACGGACTACGGTCTTGCTGCCGGCATCTTCACCTCTAACATCAATACTGCTCTGCAGTTCAGCAGACATGTTGAAGCTGGCATAGTTTGGTGAGTAAATTATGCACTTTTATAAATATAGTAAGTATACCAAGGAGAACAAATGGCCTTTGGTCCAGAAGAGTTCACAAATGGGGACGGCATATTGGCATGCTCAGCCACTTCCACCAACAAAAAGGACGGATGATTTGGTTATAGAGTTGGACGACGACCACTTTTGATGGACTGGAGGTTGATGTGCTTTGTTCTATAGGCTACATCCATAAGTGAAAGTTCATGGTTGACATGATGACGATCATGATAAGGAACTGTTTTATTTCTTTGCAGGGTGAATAATTACTTGGCATTCCAGCCTCGACTTCCATTCGGTGGATTCAAGGATTCTGGTCTGGGAAGAGAAAAGTAAGTATTTTGAATGTGAAATTTCCTTGAGAGGTGTTAAAAATTTACTTGTTAATAACAAAAACTAAAGAATATCATTGGTTATTAATTGCAGTTGATAGTACATACAGAATGTTAGAATATCAGTTGCGGAGATTTGAAAGATCGATTTTGAGCCCTTGTAATAATTAGTTTAAAGCAATTGTGGAATGCCGGAAAACACAATACAATACTTAAATCATTATGTTTTTTATCGATACTTATGTATCCTGAAAATGTCCGCACATTATCCGTCCCTTTCTTAGATCTAATATAAAATAATAGGTGAAGTCCCCTTGCTTGTACTTTAAAAGTTATGATTTTTTCTTAGATACTTAAAGGTTTAAATTTAGCTATTCACGGACCAAAAGTAAGGAAAATGAAAATGTATTTTTATTTTTCAGTGGTATGGAGTGTGTCAACGCCTACTTAGAAGTGAAGACTGTAGTAATTGCAATGCCGAAGAAATTCTAAAAAGTAACTTGTATTCTGATTGTAAATAACAACTTGATTAAAATTTTATAATTTTTATTATTAAAATGTTGTTTTGATTTTGACAAAAAGAAACATACAATCATGTCTGTATTCTCAAATCGTACCCCACGCAACGTAAGTAAGTAAGTAAATAAGTAAGTAAACACTTTATTGTACAAAAGGAAAGAACACGAAATACAAAACTCATATACTTATGTATTATACAAATGAAAAGGCGAAGTACAAAGGCGGACAAACGTTACATAGACAAGTCATGCCCTTTACATTAAAAAAAATACTAACTTTAGGTTTAGTAAACAAATAAAAGAGGTATAACAGTGCCAAGTTGCTAGCCTATCGCCTAAAATATACCTAAACCTATTTTAGTCCCCTCTAACGACATCCACGGAAGAAATGAAGAAGTGTTATCTAAACTCGATACCACACGGGTTATAAAAAGAAACGCAACGTTAACAGCTATTATCTTTTGCTAGTTAAGTGACTTAAACAATGCCGGTATGCCACTACTTTACTATACAGAGTATAAGTACTGAAAACAAAATGGTGATACAAAATAAGGGTTTCGTACTTAGCTAATGCTGGGCAATAGGGTGACCTAACTTACTTGTTTTGATTGGCCTTATTAAACATGAGAAGTCCAAACACTGAGGTCGTGATTTCACTTCACCTTAGGTATTTTGAGTACCTACTTATCCAAAATTTTGTTAACCTAATTTTAACAGTCGAATTAATGTATGTTATCGTAGCGTTTGAGTAAGAAGCACTAATTTTGTATCACCAATTTGATTTCACCCTGTATCGACGAGTAAATAAAAATGGTTTCTTAAAGGTTTTAGGTCTTTGTTTTTTCGATTAACTAGATGGTAGCAACATTTTATTGTCCCATTACGATTAGTCTACGTTCCAGAGTGTAGATCGTTTCCTGCTTTACGAATTAATCTAGATACTTACCGTACGCGTGGTGTCGGGTTTAGAATAACACCTCTCCATTTCTTCCGTGGATGTCGTAAGAGGCGACTAAGGACATAGGTTAAGGTACATTTAGGCGACAGGCTAGCAACCTGTCAGTATTGTACCTGCCACCTTAAAACCTGACAAGTATATGCTAGAAGTGGCTTCAAAATGTGAAATAGTCATCGTTTTGTCTATGTAGCGTTTTGTGTGCTCTGCCTACCCCATTTGGGAATACAGGCGTGATTTATGTATGTATGTACTTACCGTAACAAGCTACTTCCGATACGGCAAAGGATGGTAAATGACACGGATCTGGATAAAATACAATGTAGGAACTAAAATGACTACTGATTTTTACAATACATTTAATTTTATAAAACAACGTAACATCGGGAAGTCAGAGCATAGGAAACGTTGCGTTAAAACAAAAAATTACGATATTTTGTTGTTTTAAGTCCACTTTTTGCAATAATAGGTACCTAATATGTTTAAATGAATTCAAAAAACTTAGTTGTCTAAACAGCCTATCGCTAACAACACACCTTTACTTATTTCGTTGGTCACTTCTTACGACATCTAATACACACGACGGGGCAATTAAAGTATTCCTAAACTTACGACACTGAAATAGTACATTGAGAAACTAGGGGACTAAATGGAACATTATTAATGAGAGGCTGTTAGAAGCCCGACGCCGCAGGCGGAGGGCTTTTATGACTCGAGTTTGTAATTTGTATTTTCCTCGTGTTACACACAATGTTTTTCATCACATTTGCGAGGAAAAACTAAAAATTAAAGAAAATGCATGCCATCACGTCACCGCGCTGCGCTATTCCGCTTGCGCTGTCACTGCTGTCAGTGCGTTTAGGTCTATTGGCACTTTTTTTAAACATATACCACAGACAAGAACTATGTTTCGTACAGAATGCGAATGGTCAATCAGCCAGATTCTGTCAAAAAGGTTCAAACAAATTTACGAAAAGTGCATATTAAAAAACGCGTTGACATACATCCAAAGTATTAAATTAATACAGTTTCATAATGCATACATTAATTTCGCATTTAAAAATTGGCCAGTTTGTAGTAGCAGTTTACATTTGTAACCTCCTTAGTCTGAACTAACGTACCTATACTAACTTTTGCAATTTTTAAAACTAACTTTTCCTTCCTTAGGATGTAACATGGATGTAATGATAACACCCGCGGTTACTATTTAGGCCTTTGTCCTGAAGGATACGCGCTTGTAACATCACCATTGACGACCAAGTGTGATCAAAACAATATTTATTACCTACGACGTTCCCAACGTACACATTGAACCTAACAAAAACATATTATAAAGATTGTGAATTAATTTGACTTACAATCTTTTACGAGAAAATTTGTGAGTCGTCCATTTTTCGCTACACAATTAAGTTTAATTATAAGCGGTGTTTAATTAGACAAAATCCCGTGACTTTCAATATGTACCTACTTAGTAATATTTTTGAAAGACTTCCATAATTACTAATTTTCCTTATTAAATTAATACATCATTTTAATAACAGTTTAGTAAAAATAATAATAAGTGTATATTTATTGCCCAAAACCATTGATTCTAAAAACGTTCTACAGTGGGTTCGAAATTGATATTTAGTAGCCTTTATGTAAGTAAATTACGAAAAAAAGATAAACACACTTACCTACTTTTTTTTTTCGTCTCGTGTAAGACATAAAATAAGACAAGAGTTGTGCTGAGGACGTGTGCCTTGTATCGCGTGAGCCGGTTCGATCATCGTTTCTTAACCTCGGGTCGCGACCCTAATTTGGGTCGCGGGCCATATCGAGATGGGTCGCAGGACCCGCGGGACTTTTTGAAAAACAAACCACAATCAATGCATTTTATTCGTTTTTAATGTTTCATTGGGTCGCGGGCGTCTAATATTTTTGAATTTTGGGTCGCCAGGCAAAAAGGTTAAGAACCGCTGCGTTAGATTAAGAGATACTTATTATCAAAAGTATAAGTAACTATCACTGATCAATGTAGACTCATCATCGCCATTTACACAGATTAAGCTTGGTCGTCTATTTAAGCTAATAATGACTTAGGTACCAGTTGAATGTAAGGCTGTTCGGAAATATTTTTTAAGTTTCCCATAATTTTTCTAAGATGAGGTAAACAATAATAAAATTATAGACAATAAAACAGGAATAAAAAGACAAAATCTGCTAGATTTAGGAAAGCAATTGGGATAAACAAAAGGTCCAACTGCCAGAAATTTTCCTAAAGAAGTAGTACCTAATGTTGTACCTATCTGATAAAGGTAGAAGTAGAAGAATACTATAATTATAATTGGCAATAACTTGTCCTAAGTAATTACACATACACACACACACATCCTCACGCCCGTATTCCCAAGAGGGGTAGGCAGAGCACATGAATTCAAAAATCCAGTGCCTCGTTTAGCAATTTCAGGTTAATCAGATGGTAAAACGTGATATTGTAGTCTTAAGTAGGTACTTAAATTAATCAAAAACTGTTATTCACGATTCATCATTATTTACAGGTCTGCTGTAAGCCCATGAAAAACGACATTCTCTATCTCGTTCCTACTTAACCAAATTAGTCAACATAGGAAGCCACATGAAAGTACTAGCAAAATTTTCTTATCAATGATGAATGAATATAGCTAATATACAATTGATATAACTCACCGTCACAATGACATCCAAACATTATAATCCAGCTTTTAGGGATGGCAATGGTGACATTGTTTTTGCTGTTGAAACATTGTGCAATAATATACGTTTACTTGAAATATTACATACGTACAATCACGCCTGTGTCACCAAATGGGGTAGGCAGAGCACACGAAACGTGACATAAGTAGTATCTGTGTGGTGTCGCGATAGAATAGCGCCTCTCCAATCTTCCGTGGATGTCGTAAAAGGCGGCTAAGGAAATAGGTTGAGGTATGCTTTAGGCGACAGGCTAGCAACCTGTCATTATTATGTACCTCTTCCATCTATTCTTTAAAGCACTTGAATAGAGATTGTATTTTATTAAATCTATATATATAAAAGAAAGTTGTGTTAGTTACACCATTTATAACTCAAGAACGGCTGTACCAATATGGCTGAAAATTGGTGGGTAGATAGCTTAGAGCCAGGAAAAGGACATAGGATACTTTTTATCCCGTTCGACATCTATACAGGGTGTTCCATATTTGAGACATGAAGGGGAAGTACCTTAAATATCGTAGATAGGGTATTTTGCTCAAAGAAGACTTTATCTTATTTTTAAAAGTTAGTAATTCTGTATTGATAGATTTTCTAAAAATTACACAGGGTGTTCCAAAGTGGGACATGGAGGGGAAGTACCTTAAATATCGTAGATAGGGTATTTTGCTCAAAGAAGACTTTATCTTATTTTTACAAGTTAGTAATTCTGTATTGGTAGATTTTCTAAAAATTACACAGGGTGTTCCAAAGTAGGACATGGAGGGGAAGTACCTTAAATATCGTAGATAGGGTATTTTGCTGAAAGAAGACTTTATCTTATTTTTAAAAGTTAGTAATTCTGCATTAATGGATTTTCTAAAAATTACACAGGGTGTTCCAAAGTTATGGGACATGAAGGGGAAGTACCTTAAATATCGTTGATAGGGTATTTTGCTCAAAGAAGACTATCTCAGTTTTAAAAGTTAGTAATTCTGTATTGATAGATTTTCTAAAAATTAGGTACATGCTTTGTCTGGGAATCGAACCGACTTAAATGTCAAAAAAAAACATCCTACTTTTATGATGCCAATCGAAAGAATAGCTAAAAAATAAGAACTCTGCTTAAGTAACATAGTATTTTAAAAGAAAGGAACAACGTGAAATTAATAAATTAAATCAAATTAAAAACATACATGAAACTGTCGTAGTCAATTAAGTGGGTATATTGAAAATTTCAACTCTCTAGCTATCACGGTTCGTGAGATACAGCCTGGTGACAGACGGACAGACAGACAGACTGACAGCGAAGTCTCAGTAATAGGGTCCCGTTTTTACCCCTTGGGTACGGAACCCTAAAAACAATATGCCCAGCATTTGAAATTAAAAGTTTTTATGACTTTTTAATATTTATTCTGTTAACAACGGTTGTGATGATTCAAACTAATCCAAAATCATCTAAATCGGTTTAGCCGTTCTTGAGTTAATGCTGACATATTGTTTTTCTATATATGTATACCTAAGTATAAAATTATACTATTCATAAACTCGAGAACGGCTGAACAGGTTTGGCTGAAATGTAGTGGGAGGTAGCTTCAATAGGCTTCAAACCTCCAGGGAAAAGACATAAGATACTAATAGGTACATAAAAGAAAGTCGTGTTTGTGCGACCGTATATAAATCATGCTATCCCGGTACTTTTAAATCAAAAATCTGCTCATTCATTGTCTCAGGCGGAACAAAGTTCGCCGGGTCCGCTAGTAATTTATAATAAAATATGACCAAAAAGCGGCTCTCGCCTTGCCAAATCAATATCTGACTCCGAGAAAAAACAAAAGCCAATCAGCAATTTTGAATTTTGAATTTATTTCTTTTTGTGAGCAGCCAGTTATGCACCACGGAGGTTAGCCATGTTACATCATATACATTTAATTTAGTGTTCTTAGCATTTTTCTAGAGCTATTCAAAGTAAAATCAGCTAGCATCTTGCAGGAAGGGTTCTTTATTACAATTCAAGTAAAGCAAAAATCAATCGCAATCTAGTAAACCTAAATTCCGGGTAAAAATCACTCACCCTGATTTGGGCTTTGTATATAATAACAAACAAAACCTAACAAAGGAAAAAATATCTACAAACCTCACGTAGTAAATGTTTACTTAAGTAACTTTCTGAAAAGACTAGCAACCCTGAGTGTTTCAACAACCTTTCCTTATCGTGTGTGCGTTTAGTGTTGCACGGATTATCAGTTCGTGTTCAAATCCCATCTCTTAACCAATTTATTAATGTATTGTAATTGTACCTACTATCAATTCATTCACAAAAGTAATTACAAAATAATGTTATAGATTATTATCACTGATACCTTTATACATGTTCTTCTTCGTTTTTAAAGACTATTTTACAATTTAGTCGTACTTTTTTAATTTCAGTCATAATCATAAATATAAAATACTTAGCGTTTGCCCGCGGCTCCGCTCGCGTTAAATTCGGGGTATCACAGAAGAGATAGCACACATACCAATTTATAGCTTTCTACATTGAAAACTTCCACCCCTCACTTTAGTGAATTGGGGGGTATTGAAGAGACAAACATCGAAATGGATGAAACTAAATAAGAATCTTGTGGATATAGGTCGGAGATTCTAGCCAGTACTGCTAGCAACACTGGCTTTGTCAAAACCTAGCTTTTTGCGCAATCGCGTAGATGTAAATAAATCAGTTTTATTTTTTCAGTGGCATGACAACCGTCGAAGCTTTCTTGGAGGTCAAAACAGTGACGATATCGCTTCCTAAGAGCTCGTTCCCACCGCGTCGGGCGCCCGCACGATTTTTAATCGGGCTTCGGCGCCTCTGTTCACACTGGCCGGCTGTCGGCCCGATTTATAATCGGTGTCGGGACCTCTATTCACACCAGTCGGCTGCCGGCCGATGACAATGTGAATGCGCGAACGCGACGCGCGGGAGGTACAGCGGGTGAGGCGCGAGCGGGTTCGGCCCGACATCCGATTTGGTGTGAACAGCGCGCCCGGCACGATTTTTTATCGGCGTGCGGGCTTGCTGAACGCCCAACATTTTATGTCGGATCCGATTGTCGGGCGTGTGTGAAGAGCTCCATATAAAATGTATTGCGGCTACGAGGCCCGATTAAAAATCGTGCGGGCGCCCGTCGCGGTGGGAACGGGCTCTAAGAAGTTTTAGTGTTGCTTTGTAGAATAACTCATATACTTACCCAAAACTATACATAGATACTTTAATAAATCATGAATATTGTAATGCTCATTCTGTATTTTACCTATTACTTTTTTATTTTTTTATTTATTAATTAGTAGCTAATTGCTAAAAGTGGGCCTGAATCTAGTGTCAGAAAAAAATACAAACTTTTACGAGTACCTATCTATAACTTACCAGTTTTCTCTGTTTAATAACTCTAATGAGCAAAAAGATATACGCACAAATGCACATATATAAATATACATATAAAATCTAGCTCTGGCGCAAACAGAATAACACAATCTAGACCCAGCAACTAACACCTACCTAACTACTGCTCTCTGTTCACGGAACGGGCAAACTTTAAATTAACAGTTGCAGCGTGGGCCAGCCGCAAGCGCGTTGGAATGCCATTTCATTTTGAAATTTGTGAAAAATTTGTGAAGGAACTAGTCGCTTTGAGATGGAAAAGAAAACTGTGTGGCGCAGGCACGACTTTTTTAGATGTATTTTTTATACTTTTTCTAATTTTGTTTTAATATTTTGAATTTTGTGTTAAGGATGTTCTTTTTATAGATTTTCTTTTAGTGTGAATAAATTGATAGTCGAAGACGGACGTTTTACTCGATAGCACTAGAACCAGTACAAATTTACAGTCCATTTTAGTCTGTAGTCCACTATATTCCAGTCTCTGCGTTATAAACTGCGTTGTGAACATTTGCATACTCAAAAGTAAAGTGGACGAATTATAACAATTTACTGAATTAGAACTTGTTTGGTGTCGTCGGGTTTAGGATTACACCTGTTCATTTCTTAATAAGAGGCAACTAAGGAAATAGGTTACGGTATATTTTAGGCGACAGGCTAGCAACTTACCAGTGGCGTAGCTACCAAGGGGCTAGGCGGGGCAGCGCCCCGGGGCCCTCGGACCGTTTTCGAATTTGCCCCAGGGCCCTTGGTTACCTAACTACGCCACTGCTACTTGTAACTACTTTATGGTATCCCTTAACATAAAATCTAAAAATAAGCTATAAGTGGCTATGAAACGTGAAATGGTCCTGACTATAATCGTTGAAAATACTTATTTCCATCAGTGGGCAGTCGCGACTGTGATCGTGATGACGATAATGCTTTTTTCTGTAAGTAATCGTTTGTTTTATTTAAGACGAAGCGCCTGACCCTGTTTCACAAACATTTAGTTACGTAATTGCTAGTTTATAACATAGGCGTTACCTAAACCTATTTCCTTAGTCGCCTCTTACGACATTCATGGAAGAAATGGAGAGGTTATTCTATCCCGACACCACACGGCACAAGTTAATTACCTATTAATATAAATACATCCCACTTGACTGCTGGGCAAAAGCCTTCTCTTGGTATGAAAGGAACTTGTACCCTTCACACACAACATAACAAAATTAAAACAGGACTAACATTTTATTTAGGTACTTACATGAGTACTTGTTTTGATCCTTAATAAGTTTTTTAAGACAGGGTAAAAAAATGTGACAGATTTAAGAAAACTAAAGTGGAACTAAGAGCGACGTAAGTATATTTTACTGTACCTACCGCATATTTAAACGGGCGTGCCGTGTGTTGTCTCCATTTCTTCCGTGGATGTCGTAAGAGGTGACTAAGGAATTAGGTTAAGTGGTATATTTTAGGAGACAACCTGTCAATATTATACCAGCCAACTAAAAACATAAAACGCTAGATGTGAAATAGTCTTGGTATTATCTACGAAAAGTTTTGTGTGCTCTGCCTACCCTATTTGGGAATACAGACGTGATGTACGTATGTATGTACTTATATTGAAACGGTAAGCCCAAAACAAAAAAAAAAGATTCAAATATAATGTTACATGTAGGGTACCTATGTATTGAACATGACACCACCGCGAAACTCGTCATCTTGAAAATTGTACAAATAAGTCACGTCTTAAATCGAGTTTAGTTCGACATGTTTCGGGCTAATCCGCAGGCGTTCATCTAGCCCTTTCCGGCCGAGAAACTCTTTTTGCGAAAATGTTACTAAAATGCCAATGAATTGTATTGTTTTGCTCCATAATCTATGAGAAAAATACGAAAAAAAATCCTGTTGCTCTAAATCATCCTAAAACTTAACTGCACGATCGTGTGGGTTCGGACTATACACGTGAAATGCACAATCAAGCAAAAACTCAAAAAACACACATTTTTATTAAAATAAGTTTGTTTTTATACTGTTATAATTAGTCTCAAATTACTCATTATTTATTATTACATAATTAAGTCTCAGAAACCGAAATTTAAATCCTTTATAACATCTCTTCTTCTTCTTCTTCTTCTTCAACCTTTCACCACCCAATGCTGAGTGTAGGTCTCTTCCAATGCACGCCATTCTTCCCGGTTTTATAACATCAATCGCAATCAATTAAACTAAGTATTTTTGAATTTTATCGTCAAACTCGGGTAAGTGATCATATCCATCGTATATCAGAGGCTTAGCAGCCTTTTGGTACTTTCTTGCTATCACTGGCATCCATCTGGCGTCTCATATCTGGCATTGGATTCCATTATTGAGTGCGACGTCTCTTTTTTGGTATTTTGCCATACATTTCTTGGAGTTCGAAGCGAAAATTGTGCAGATACAAATTTAAATTTCGGTTTCTGGGACTTAATTATGTAATAATAAATAATGAGTAATTTGAGACTAATTATAACAAAATAAAAACAAACTTATTTAATAAAAATGTGTGTTTTTTTGAGTTAACGTGTCACGTGTTAAGTCCGAACCCACACGATCGTGCAAATTTTTTTTAACAGCTTACATTTCGCGTGAAATGATAAGTATACTTCTACATTTCTATTGATTTATTAAGTTAACCTCGTTACATATGCGAATCGTGCATTAAATTACCACCAGATTATCAAAATAATACAAAAATATGTACTTATGTATTGTGCTACTCCCGTCAAAAAACGCCGCCATAGTCGGGAGTGTCGTGCGACCGACAGACACTAGAAACTTACCCTTTTCACATGCCGCGAGTGGCGCTAGTATCTGCACGATCATCGATCGGTATCGGTTTGGTCGCGAAAAGATGATTTGCGCGCACTCAGGATTTTTTTAAAGTTATTTGCACACTTGTATCGACTCGGCCGGAAAGGGTTAGGACTCGTGGCGGCGTCTACCAAACGCACACTGCGCGCCGCCGCTTTTTTCGCACGACTGCTCATGCTCGACGAAACAAATGACGAATGGGTACGGATTAGCCCGAAACATGTCGAACAAACTCGATTTAAGACGTGAGTTATCCGTATGTATTTTAAGATTATTATATACGTATTCAAAATGAAATATAATTACTATTCTTGTGCTTTTACTTTACTTACTAGAACTAAGACAATGTAACGCCTCTCGATTAAAGACGACAATGAAGCAACATATTCATATTTACGGGTATATATAGCCGTGTATAGTCATGAAGAGTCTGACCAACTTATCACTTATTGGTAATTTTAATTTAACTGTGAAAATAATAATGATGACTGTGTAAATCCAAGATGAATTTGCTTAATGTCACAATATTGCGCAATTTTTTACAATTTTGCTGTACCAACCTACTATTAGGTATGGTCCGCTTGGTATTTCCTAAAAATAGGCTCCGGTGAAAAATAATCACGTCATGTCAACTTTTTGACTTATTTTTACTTCAAAAACAATATTGAAGCTGTCTTTCGTTCCTGTTGTTGCCTCAACAAGAGGTAGAACAGGTCATGAATTATATACTTTGTTCTGGGATTATCCAATCATTAGTAGGTACTTTACAATTCCATTATTAGGTATCGTATTCCAATCATTAGGTAATACCTAAAACCAAGCCTGGTTTTTTTATAGTTGTTGTCTTAATAAACCAGTATAATAATAAGAAAACGTTTTGTTGTAATCTATAAAACAACACCAATGTCTTGCTTATAAAAACACCTCTCCGTTTATTTTTGGATGTCGTAGGAGGCGACGGAGGAAAATAGGTTAAGGTATATTTTTAATGACAGATTGTTAATCTGTCACTATTATACCTACCTTTTTATCTAATTGCGGACCGTGAAATAGTCATGGTTTTCCTAACATTTTGTGTGCTCTGTCTGCTTTATTTTTGGGAATACGGGGAATACATATATATGTATTTGTAACCCTACATCCAAAACAATGGGTTTTGAGTTGTATAAATTGTTCGAGTGAATTTAAAAAACATGATAAAGGTTTACTTACCTACCTACAGTAACGACCACTTAAACTATCCGATAAATGTATATTGTGTTGAAATAATTTTGGTTCTCAAAATAAATTATGCATTTTTTTAATGCGAGCAATTAAACTAATTAAAATAAAAATAAATCAGTGATCAATCGCGGAATACAAAAAAAAAGTAGTTACCTACCTGACATAGGTACTGTGGGTTTTCAATAATAAACTAAACCAATTGGTTGAAAGCGGCATAAATCTACGGAAACAAAACGGAACAAACTACCTATTTACCAGCACAAACAAAACAATCAACAGTGTCGCACTATCAGTATAAAGATAAAAATAAATTCAGATGCCTTACAATCGCACCTAGGTACTAAAGTATAAACTAAATATTGTTAATCATAACATGATTTCACAAAACATTATTATCAAGCCCCACGTGGCCGCCAGAGCAAGATAAAACAAGTAAAAATTAAAAAACGTGTTAATAATGTAAACAACAAGATTCATATTGGCACGGCTGTATTCGTATACAATTAATGTTATCATGACTTGCAAGTTTGTGAATGACCGACTCTATTCACATTTTGTAGTGTCATCCGACAAAAAAAGCTGAGAAGGCCTGATGTTTACAACTAGCCGTCTCACACTGTGCGAATGGTATAAATATGGGATGATTTGCTCGAATTATGGTTAAATTATAGTTGACAGTGGACTAGAAGTGTTGTGTTAAAATGGCGCCGGAAATCAAATACACTAAGGTATGTTTCTTGTCAAATCCAGTGCTACTAGAAAAATAAAAATGAAAATCGTTTAAAACATTTTTTTTAAGTTTAAGGTTTTTATTTAATTTAATTTGCCATTCGTTGTAATGACTGACAAGAGGCTGCGCACGATCGGGACAGATGGCGTGCTCTCGTTTCGGAAGCCAAGACCCTCTTTGGGTCCCTGAGCCAATTAGTTAGTTTTTTTTATTAGTTGTAATTCATATCGTAATACGTATAAAGCAAATTATAATGTTAAAAAAAAAAAGCCAAATTTCTTTTGTGTATTTTTTTTCTTTCACGTGAAAATTCCGAGGAAAAACTTTACAAGGGTTTTTAGACGCGTTTTTAGACCACTGGTTGAAATATTTATGGTCAATTTCCGGCCACTCTGTATATGCGATAAAAGGGGAGAGAAGTAGATAAGAATGACAGAATAAAAGCAAATGGCACTCTGTTATACCTGCTTACCCCATAAGGAAAAGACGTGATATTTAAGGTAAACGTCCCTGTGCTCGACACTGACCCAATACACGGCATTTGCAACCCTATGTCATAGTAAGACAGGTGACAGATGGGTGTCGTCTGTTGGGCGTTGAGGGGTCGAGCATTGGTACATTTACCTTATGTATAATTATAAATCTTAGTTAAAACATGGCACAATGCTAGTATGTATTGCAATATTAATATGGTTTTGTTTTTCATTCCAGTTGTTCATCAACAACGAATGGGTGGACGCCAAGAGCGGCAAAACCTTCGCGACCTACACTCCTCATGATGGGTCCACTATCGCTCATGTTGCTGAGGGCGACAAGGTAATACTAAAACACGATGCTGCTCGAAAGCTCTGCTACTTGAACTTGGCTTGACACGCTACCGCGTATCTAGGAACTTAATAAAATAAAAAAAGTGGGTAGGTAATGGCTAGGGGATTTTCAATCAAAGTTTGCCCGTGTGGTGCCGGGTTAGAATAGCACCTCCCCCTTTCTTCCCGTGGGAGTCATAAGAGGCGATTCTGGAAAGGGTTAGTGTATTGTAGGCGATGGGCTAGCAACCTGTCACTATCACATTAGGTATACCATCTGATTATCCTGAAATTGCTAAACGTGGTACTGTATTTTTGAATTCATGTGCTCTGCCCACCCGTCTTGGAAAAACGGGCGTGAGGATGTGTGTGTATGTATGTCGAATTCAAGTGACTTCTTTGATTAGTTAGTTCGGTATATCATAGCATGGTGAACGGTGCTGGATCTGATGATGAGCTTTGTGCTCGTTACAAAGACGGGTTAGTGAATAGGGAGGCGGTATATCACGCGAATGCATGCTATAAACACAGTCATAGTCAAACCAATTGGTTTCTGACCCACCGCAGAACATTGGTATAATAAACACAATAAAGTTTTTCTTTATAGAGCATTGCGGTGTAACTATAACGTTAACTATAAATGGGTTAATTGGTGGGTCAGGAATCAATTGGTTCGAGTGTACCTAAGTTCATCCCGAATTTTTTTTTCAAGTTACTAATTATAATCGCGAATATCCTTCAGTTGTATTGTATTTAATCACAAGACTAAAAATTATCCTTACCTCGAATTTGATTAAAAAAAGTTACAAGTATTTTTTGATGCTAACGCTTAGTATTTGTTACGATAATCTTTTGCTTGTATGAAAATATATTGATATGAATCTTATAATTCTATGTTCAATGCTTTAAGAATAACCTTAGAAAAAAATCGCCGCTTAGTCATTCAGAGCCTATGGTCTCTAGAATTGCTAAATAGTAATTTAATGTAATCGGCAATAAATTCATGGGCATATGTTTTCAGGCGGACATAGACCTGGCCGTGAGCGCCGCTAAGGCCGCGTTCCACCGCAACTCGGAGTGGCGGCTGCTGGACGCGTCGGCGCGCGGCCGCCTGCTCAACAAGTTCGCGGACCTCGTCGAGAGAGACGCCCAGTATCTCGGAGCACTGGAGTCCTACAACAATGGAATGTTGTTAACTTCAGCTGTTTATTTCACGCAAAATTGTACAAATTCCATCCGGTACTTTGCCAGCCTAACAGACAAAATTCAGGGTGACACTATCCCTGCAGGTACACACAGTTTATTACCACCAGCTTTGTTCGTAATATTCAGCCAGACTGGATACTTTAATCTATGACTTTTCCAGATGGTGATCTGTTTTCATACACTCTGAAGCAACCCATTGGAGTATGCGGACTCATTCTTCCCTGGAACGGTCCAATTGCTATGTTCATTAGCAAAGTAGCGACTGCATTGGCAGCTGGTAAGATTTGTAACTACATAAGCAGTTCTGACATAAACATCATGTTTATTATTTTGCTAATAGAGATGTTTTTCTGTGCCATGAACAGGTTGTACAGTGGTAGTGAAGCCAGCTGAACAAACCCCGTTGACGGCGTTGGCATTAGCTGCTCTCTTCAAGGAGGCGGGTTTCCCACCAGGCGTAGTGAACGTAGTGAATGGCTTCGGGCCAGGAGCCGGCACCTCCCTCACGCATCACCCGGACGTCGCTAAGATTTCCTTCACCGGATCCGCCGAAGTTGGGAAGCTAATCCAGCAGGCTGCTGGCAAAGTCAACTTAAAGCGCGTCACTCTGGAGCTGGGTGGCAAGAGCCCACTTATTATCATGAACGATGCTGATTGTAAGCCTGCTATTGCATTTTATCTACTTACTGTTTGTTAATTTAATTAAGCGATAAGATCGTGAGTAATACAACTATAACGTCTTTAATTTTAGTGAACCTTGCTGTACCTTATGCAGCAAATGGAGTCTTCGGTCACCAAGGTCAGATGTGCATAGCTGCATCACGATTGTTCGTACAGTCTCAAATTTATGATGAATTCGTGAAACGGGCTGTTGAGTTTGCGAAGAATATCAAAATTGGGAATCCCAATGAACCCACTACCCAACATGGACCGCAGGTAACAAACGTTTATAAGTTGGACAACCTGTTTAATAAGTTTTAAGAATTTTTATGTGAAATACGTAGAACACTGGAATTAGTTTTTTCTGATCTCAAATTAGGTAATCTAACCTAAATTTTATATTTCACGTTAGTGACGTTTATAGAATTATCATTATCACGTGTAAATTACAGGTCGATGGAGAAATGATGGAAAAAGTCCTAGGCTACATTGAAAAGGGCAAGAAAGAAGGAGCCAAGCTTCTAACAGGAGGAAAACGTGTCGGCAATAAGGGATTCTACATTGAGCCAACAGTCTTCGTTGACGTTACAGATAACATGACTATCGCTAAAGAAGAGGTAATAATGATACTTGTCGGTTTTTAAAGATATTATGAACCAGATTATTGCTACAATTTTTTGTTTTTGTCATACTTGACTATTTTTTTATTGAAATATTCTCATATTAGATCTTCGGGCCTGTGCAAAGTATCCTTAAGTTCGACACCTTGGAGGAAGTACTGGATCGCGCTAACAACACCAACTACGGTCTTGCTGCCGGTATTTTCACTCAAGACATCAACAATGCTCTTCAATTCGCGAAACACGCTGAGGCAGGAAATGTTTGGTGAGCTCATTTTAAATAATACCAAGTACTTAGCAAGAACATGTTATTTGGAATGCAAATGAAAGTAGTAATGTGTTTATAGCACTTGGGTGCTTTAAGAACATTCTTGAAGCGTACAATTACAACGAGTAACTACGTCCTCACATCGTTAACGATCCTTGATTAAGATCCCAATGAACCTGAAATTAAGAACATAAGTACGTTCGAAATTAAATTGTAGACTGTTTTTTTGTTTTCAGGGTAAACAACTACTTGGTATTCCAACCACAACTACCTTTTGGAGGGTTCAAAGAGTCCGGACTTGGCAGAGAGAAGTAAGTAGATTGGAGCAAATCTATAACAAAGATACTACGTAATCGTTATGTACCTACTTCGATCTCATAATAAATACATTTGATACACTTTCTTTAACGATAAGAAAAGTTTAGTAACAAACGGATATTAATAATGAAGCAAAGTTACTAACGAGAAGAAATGTGTTTGTACAAGATAAAGTTTGCCTGTCATGGAGATTACGAGATTAACAAGTTGGTACGAATGAAACTAATTTCATATTGTTTTTTCCAGTGGCATGGCGTGTGTCGATGCTTATTTGGAGGTCAAAACGGTGGCGATTACTCTTCCCAAGAAGTTTTAGATAATCTTTTAAAACATGCCTGTCGATAGCTTCTAACAACAAGTGTAAATATTTGTAAATAAGAATAAAAGTACTGCATATAATCTGTGTGTTTTTGTTGCCTGTATATTCTTAAACAGCTGTTTGTTTCTTAATTTAAATACTGAGTTTAGCGAAGATCTACCACTAAAAAACCTATTTAACAGCCTTCGCTTTTCATCGGTATAAACAATTAACCATTATTTATATACGGATCTTCATTGCATATTAATTTTAAATATCCCAATGTATCGACTCCTCCCTTGAATGAAAAATGATATGTTGATATGTGACACAGCGAAAAAAAACTTGACCTGGTCACCAACTGTACACAATGAAGGACATATTTAGCGTTGCCACTAGTGCATCATTATGTAGTTTTTCAGTTTGTATATCCAATTTATTCGGTTTTGACAGAGGGTTTGCTTGTAGTCTAATAAGGTTAGGAAATGACCTCGGAATCCGAGATACCCAGCTGGAAGTTTTGTAAATATTTGCATATTGAGGCCCTAAAAGTTGTCTCAAAACCTACATATTCTAAGGTGTGAGCGACTATTAAATTTCAAGGTCAAAAGTCACAAAAATCTGTTTTTTGCGCTTCTTTTGTAAATATCTCATTTCCTATGGATTTTTGCTGTTTGTGTTTCTTATCAATATTGTAGAATACAAAATTCTCTACAAGATCTGTTTTTTATTTTTTTTATACGGTGAACCGTTTTCGAGATATAGGTCGGAGAGCGCGCGGTCACAGCATCACTTAAGGCCTTGGGTACTTCGATGGCCAAAACGACACAGATATTGTAAAACTTCAAAATGCTGCAGAAGTTGATGGTCGGGGGCACGGCCGTGCCCCCACCAAGTCGAGCGCGAAGCAAGCACTGCCGTTCCATCCTTTACTGGATCCATTTCGCTGCGTTTTCAGGCACCTATTTGAGCACTTCTGGATAAGACCAGAACGCTGAAATTTTTGTCATCTAGTAAGCTATAATTACATACTTAAAATACAAAATTTCAAATCAGCAGGTCATTTAGTACCGAAGTTAAACGAAAGCAAAGTTTCGCATTTTCGACACTCACTCACTCACTCATGATCATCAAAATAGAACTAGTACCTACTTCCCATAAACTCACAAAGCTGAAATTTGGTACAGAATTGGGGATTAATGACTACATAAAGGGAAAAATATAAAAATTGAGATAATTGAAGATCTGGAGTACCTGGTGACCCTGATTAGAAAGCACTAGAGCCCAACCAAACTACTGTCGAAATCGACATTCCTCCTTTACAAAAAATATTGAACTTAGTGGGTCACCTCATTTTACGTCAAAAATCGAAAACCTGCTGGTCTGGTACATAGAAAAAAATCAACTATAATTGCAAAAATCCAGGGTAGAGGGACACATCTTCTAATTTACGCCAAAAAACGAAGACAGTCAGCAGCCAACCCAAAGCCACATTGATTTAACTAATCAAATATTTATAATCATTGATCTATCGATAGTTCATCAAGTATATAAATGGCGCGTTTTCGATCGGAGACCGGTCGACCCAAAGTGATGTTATGACCGCGCGCTCTCCGCCCTCTATCTCGAAATCGGTTCACCGTATAAAAAAAATAAAAAACAGAACTTGTAGAGAATTTTGTATTCTACAATATTGATAAGAAACACAAATAGCAAAAATCCATAGGAAATGAGATATTTACAAAAGAAGCGCAAAAAACAGATTTTTGTGACTTTTGACCTTGAAATTTAATAGTCGCTCACACCCTAGAATATGTAGGTTTTGAGACAACTTTTAGGGCCTCAATATGCAAATATTTACAAAACTTCCAGCTGGGTATCTCGGATTCCGAGGTTCTTACCTTAATTAACCTTAATTTATTAGGCTATTGTGAGACGTGGCACTTTAATAATTATGATCGCTTAATTTTCATACCCCGTGTGGTGCCGGGTTAGAATAGCACCTCCCCCTTTCTTCCCGTGGGTGTCGTAAGAGTCGACTCTAGGAAAGGGTTAGTGTATTGTGGGCGATGGGCTAGCAACCTGTCACTGCAATATCACGTTTAACCATCTGGATACCCTGAAATTGCTAGATGTGGCACTGAATTCTTGAATTCATGTGATCTGCCTACCCCTCTTGGGAATACAGGCGTGATGTATGTATGTATAATTTTCATAATAATTACATTTTTATTGGTACAGGTGACGATGATACTTGAGACTTTGTAATGAATAACTGATGGGTTAAGAGCGATACATTTTTAGGCTTCTGAATTAAAAAAGTAAAATATGTAATGAGAACTAAACAGTTGAACGCGTCAAGACCATAGTTAAAAATACGCTTAACTTTTCCGTTGTGACATGAATAGTAACCATAAAATTAAAAGCTACAGTAGTCATTTTGAGTAGGTCTTAAAATAAGTTTAACTTCTTTCGGGCATGTCACAGAATCGTAGCTGACTATTTATTTATTAATTTCATCGAAACTGTGACTATTATCTCAGGAATTATGAATGGTCTCACTCAATGACACTAACTAACTAAGTAGTCTTGCTGTAGTAGCTTCCTTTTTTTATGTCCCGCTCTAACCAAGCATGAAAGAAAGAGACGCCAAATGCTCTTATGTTTAGCAAAATAAATAAAGTACTGTCTCAGCGACGGAACCCTGGAATGTGCCTACTATATTCTCCGTCATTTGTTCATCTCTTCTGTTGAAATATAATAAATACCTGTGTAAATTAGTGTTATTAATATTCAGTTTTCGTAACGAACAGTCGAATTTACTGACAAGATGGCACCAGAAATTAAATATACCAAGGTAAATCCCAGTTTACAATTATTAGTTGACTGACAAACAAAAAACCACTTTTTTTAACTGTATTTGCAATTTATTTACTGATCGATTATTTTAATATGTACTCGTACCTAATTATAACTTTCGTTTCAGTTTGGTAAGGTAGACACAGACAAGTTACAAACTTACATAACAAACATAATATATTATATGTTGTTATACAAATTCGCACTTGTCTATATAAAATCTTTTTTTTTATTACAAAAATAACAATTGCCATTACCGTCCAAGAATAATTACCTATCCTAGTGTTAGGAACAGTCATAAATATATTACATGTATTCCAAATGTGGTACGCTCAACTTATACTACTAACTTTATAACAATTGCATACATACAAACATGAGGATAATTCAAAATTTCCACGTATATGATTGCCTAGCAACCTGTATACTTTTGTTTACTGACCATAAAGAGTGGTAACACTGTTTTCATTATAGCTGTTCATAAACAACGAGTGGGTGGCCGCCCGTAGCGGAAAAACATTCGAGACCTGTACCCCTCATGATGGATCAGTCAGTGCCAGAGTTGCTGAGGGTGATAAGGTGAGGAATACTGCAATTGAACAATCTACTTAGCGCAGCCTCGAGTCCAGCGGAGCGCGCTCGTCTTCTGGCCACTGCTGAGTGGGAGTCTGCCGGCCGTTTTAGAACCTAACGGCCTAGCTAGAGACGGCGGCAAGAGGCCCGACGGTATGACATTGGTTCCTTGGCGAATGGGTTGCCCCTTAGTGTGGGATGCCACTTGTGTGGACACCCTTGCACCGACCCATCTTCCAAGGACCCAGCACACTGCTGGCACTGCCGCGGCCTCGGCAGAAGACTTCAAACGCCGCAAATATAGCGCCCTCGGTGGTAGTTATTTGTTTGAGGCGTTTGGAGTCGAAACGCTGGGGCCTTGGGGGCCTAATGCGCGCCGCATTTTCAAAGAACTTTCGGCACGCCTCATAGAGGCCTCCTGTGACCAGAAGGCTGGCCATTATTTCGCCCAACGAATCAGCATTGCCATACAACGTGGCAATGCTGCCAGCCTTCTGGGCACCCTATTGGCGGCGATTTGGGAGATTTTTTTTATCTCTAATTTTAGTTTTAGATTTAATTTTAGTTCTAGTTAAGTTTGTTTTTAGTATAAGTTATTTATAAGCTTTATTGTTATTTACCATTGATAAGTAACATTTTAATTATGAGTCAGGTGTTCGAAATCATGTTAGCGTTAAAAATATCTCATCAGGTACGTAGGTAATTATTCATGTCGCAGGCTGTATCTCACAAGCTGTATTCACGTCTTTCGTTTTTAAACATGCTATTTGCCCAGCTGAAAAGTATTATTATGACACTGTATGTGGCTAGCAATAATTATGTACGAGTATTCAATTGTATTATTGTGAGACGAATCTGTACGGAATTTCACCAGGTTATATTTTTGTACGACAATATTTTGTACAAAAATAGTATTTTTTCTCAAGTTTGAATTAAATGGTTTTTCCTACTCTCAGAAGCATCATCGATATCAAAGGTACAGTTTTTCAAAAACTTAGTATGACGGTCACAAAATAGAACCATTTATCTTATTTAATTAGGGTGATTTTTTTGAAAAAGTAGGCACAGGCGCAAGTAATTTATTTAGTTGATTCCACTATATCGCGGATGAACAAATTGATAATGTCATACCATTTTATTAGGATTATAGGATTGACATTTGTTTAGTAGCAAGTTGCAAAGGAATCCTACATAATATCTGTGGATTCTCAAATTTTAAATCTTCCAGGCGGACATAGACCTGGCGGTGAGCGCCGCTAAGGCCGCGTTCCACCGCAACTCGGAGTGGCGGCTGCTGGACGCGTCGGCACGCGGCCGCCTGCTCAACAAGTTCGCGGACCTCGTCGAGAGAGACGTCCAGTACCTGGCCGAACTAGAGTCCTGCGACAATGGAATGTTGGTCCCGTTTGCCAGACGAATGGCAACAATCGCAGTAAATTTTATTCGCTATGCTGCCAGCTTGCCTGACAAAATCCAGGGAGATACAATTCCAGCAGGTTGTCAATTTTTTACCGTACTTCTTGGTCCTTGTCCTTGACTCTGTTTCACGTTCTAGCCAATGTATCTGTTGTTAAATGTTTTTACTCTTTAAATGTATTTTTAACGCAATATTTACAGATGGCGAGGTATTCTCATACACTTTGAAGCAACCTGTGGGAGTGTGTGGACTTATTTTGCCGTGGAACGTACCAATTCTTATGTTTTCCACTAAAGTATCAACAGCTTTGGCTGCAGGTAAGATTTGTTTTGTATTGTTATCACCCTACAATATACTTATCCAATCTAGTAACTCTCAAAGTTACACATACGTAAACATGATTGATTATACGAATGGCAGCCAACGCTGGCTTGGTATTGGCTTTTTGCAAACAGTCTTTCAAGCCAAGCCAGCGTTGGCTGTGTCGCTGGCGAGAACAGAGCGCCCGTCTATTAGTTCTAAACACTACTTCTGGATATAATAAATGTTACAGGTTGTACAGTGGTGGTAAAACCAGCAGAGCAGACGCCTCTGACTGCACTGGCGCTGGCCGCTCTACTAAAAGAGGCAGGGTTTCCAGCAGGAGTGGTCAATGTGGTGCCAGGGTTCGGACCCGGCGCAGGTTCCTCACTTACACACCATCCTGACGTCGCCAAGATTTCTTTTACTGGATCAGTTGAGGTACAAAGGCTACTAAGGAATAAGTTGCAGATTAACATAATCATTACTTTAAAGTTCGTACTTGACAACGATAGCATCTTCTGTGAGTGAAGAATTGAAAGTAAACGTTATGATTTCAGGTTGGAAAATTAATTCAGCGAGCAGCCGGAGAGGTGAATTTGAAACGCGTCACTCTTGAACTAGGAGGAAAAAGCCCTCTCGTGATCATGAACGATGCTGATTGTAAGCAAATTACAACTGTTAACTTCATGGACTATGTCTCCGAAAAGCTTTTAGCGTAAATAGAACGTCAAATAGCTCAGTCTACACTGACTGAGCTTACTGGCGAGGCAAGCGCATAAGGCTTACTTTTGTACAGGCCGCAAAAGGCTCAAAGTCTCATCAAAAATGGCTGCCTCGCGAGGCGGCTCGGTCAGTGTGGACCCGGCTATTGAGCTAATTGTGCTGACGATATAATAATACTGACTAATATGATGAAGAACTGAGACATTTTAAATAAGGCAGGTAGAGCAATCAAATCTAACCATCTTTCGTTATTTTCAGTGGATCGAGCCATACGTTTCGCAGCAGTAGGATCGTTTACCAATCAAGGACAAATATGTATTGCTTCGGCACGTATATACGTCCAGTCAGGCGTTTATGACCAGTTTGTCCAAAAAGCAGTCGCATTTGCCAAGACAATTAAGGCTGGTAATCCTTCTGATCCAACATCACAACATGGTCCGCAGGTAAAATAAATGCGACTTTAAATGCTTTTCAGTAGGTAGTAGAGGAGGATGGAAATAGAAAACTAAGCGCAGTTTCATTTTGTTTTATCTCTTAGATAGATAATGAGATGATGACAAAGGTGCTTGGGTACATCGAAAAGGGAAAACAGGAAGGTGCTAAACTTATGACTGGTGGTGATCGTATCGGTGACAAAGGATTTTACATTCAGCCGGCTGTGTTTGCGGATGTGGCTGATGATATGACCATTGCAAAAGAAGAGGTTAGTAAATATTTCAAAATGGCACACTATAAAGGCACTTAAAATGTAACACATAATAAAATTGCGTGGTATAAAAAAAACGTTTGTCTAAAATGCGAACTTACTTTTTTTCTTGGCCTAACTATAGGTACGAGTATATTATGAATTATGATAACGGCTCTCATTTTGATGGCAAAATTTTCAATATTCGTGTGTTGTAAAAATTTTTTTTAGATCTTTGGACCAGTGCAATGCATCTTGAAATTTGACACGCTCGAAGAAGTAATCGAGCGAGCGAACAACACCAGCTACGGGCTTGCTTCTGGCATCTTCACGTCTGACATCAACTCTGCTCTGCAATTCAGCAAGCATGTTCAAGCAGGCACTGTGTGGTAAGACATAAGACCTTCAAAAGTATCATGAGATGTTGGCACCACCATATTTACGGTTTACAGGCAGTATTGTGATGTATATGCTTCTCATGACAACAGTCAAACATTATAACTAAACTCCTGTTTTTTTCTGTCTACAGGGTGAACAATTGGCTAGCGTATAATGTACAAGTCCCGTTTGGAGGCTACAAAGACTCCGGACTTGGACGGGAAAAGTATGCGTCATTATTAATTTGTTCTCTACATGCTAGATAAGCCAAGTATACAAAGAGCACGGGCATTTTTTTTTGCAAAGTTCGGGTGTTATGCCTCCTAAAGCCCTAGGCGTCGCACAGTTAAAGTAAAAGAAATACTAACCTAGTAAAAGTAGTACAATACAAAACGTGCAGTGGTCTAGTTTAGATAATAGCGATTGCAGTTTCAAGTTTTTTAAAGCTTATCTGTTGATTCTTGCAGTTAGGGTTTTCCTTGATAATCATTGATGATATAATAACGTGTTTAGCGCATCAGGTGCCATAGTGTATTTCTTTATATTTTTTTATATTCAGCCCTATAAATAAACTAGATGACATTTATCAGTAAATTTGAATTTGGTATGACTCTACATCAATCATCAATGCACTTCAAAATATAACTATTATACATTGAGACTACGCCTGATAGTTTTTTTTTCAGTTTTTTTGGTGACTACAAAATTTATATAAAAGTAACCGCCTGGCATGGAACGTTTTATGGAGGCTGAATTATGTAGGAAATGACCCCTTCTATCCGCCAAATGACTAGGGCACATGATGCACCAAACACCCTGTATTATATATGTTCAAATTGTAGAGCTGTTAGAGAAAAGACTTTGTATTTTGTGCGCACAGAGCACAAAATACAAAGTCTTTTCTCTTAAGGAACGAAATAAATGAAGAACATAATTTTATAACAACTCAAGGGACTTAATTCAATCAATGGGTAATAAGCTAATAGTGCAATATTGATTTTTCAGCGGATTTGAGTGCGTGGACGCTTATTTGGAGGTGAAGACCGTGACAGTGGCTCTACCGAATAAATTTTAGTATTTAATTATTAAAAGTATTTTGATACCGAAATCTTAGTATTTTTAATTCAAAACCCGACACGCAATTCAAAACGTATCTATATAGGTACATACGCACTCTGGTAAACACACACATTTAGTACGGATCAAGCCGTTGCTTCATTTAAAGTTGGTTAAAGTAAGTTGAAACTCTGACATGTGGCTAATAATCCTTAACTTATACTGTAAATAAGTCGGAAAATTACAGAAATCCGGCCAAGGTTTTTCTTAGTCGCTTCTCATAACAGTCTTAAGCGCAATACTCGTTCACCTTAGAAGACCGTTCCACTTTTGGTGGGTAGCGATCTGGCACTATACTAGAGACCGATAGGTACTTAAAAGATGGTAAACAATCTTGACGTGTCTTTTTATTTAAACATACACTTTATAAATCAAAATCTTTACATTTTACAATTTAGGTATGAAAAAATCATTTACTTTCATAATTGAATTGTATATTGTAACGATTTTCATTTTTAGACTGTGTATTTCAATAAAAAGACATGTCAAGATTGTTTACCATCTTTTAAGTACCTATCGGTCTATAGTATAGCTAAAACATTTAAACATTTCTCCAATTTTACATAATAAATATAATCATATGCGGCTTGGGAACTTCAGATACTATATTGAATTACTTGTGTGCTTATTTCCACACGATATCTTCCTTCACATAAATGCTTGCGGTAATGGTAAATATCAAATTGGATTATTATACATCCTTTTTGAAAAAAAAAAACACATATGCGATGCATCAAGTCAATCAATTGAGCTACCACACCACTGAATTAAGTACATCATCTTCATTTATTGTTGAATTCAAGTTATAGGCGCTTTGGAATTAATTGTAGGTATTATTATAATATAAAATTTCCCGTGTAGTGCCGGGTTAGAATAACACCTCCTCCTTTCTTCCCGTGGGTGTCGTAAGAGTCGACTCTGGGAAAGGGTTAGTGTATTATGGGCGATGGGCTAGCAACCTGTCACTGCAATGTCACGTTTAATTGCTAAACGTGGCACTGGATTTTTGAATTCATGTGCTCTGCCTACCCCTCTTGGGAATAACGGCGTGAGAATATGCATGTATATGTAAAATTTTAATAACCAAGTATTACACCAGTATCTATTTTTTTCACTACTGTCATGCATGACTAAAGCAATAAGTGACTGAATATTAAACAGTTGTTGTTTTGTATAGCTACTGTAACGTGCTCAAAAGCTGCCAACGGATCCCTAATAACGAGACTTCGCTATCCGTCCGTCAGTCAGAAGTCCACGCTGAACATTGGCCAGTAACTTGTCAGTTCCTTTATATTTTCTTAGTTAGTCTGCTCTAGTTTAGTTGTCCTTGTCAGTTTTATCTGAAGAGACCTGGAGAGGGATGAGTTCTTTTTGGGATGAGTTCGTATTTGTACGTTAACTTGTTGTCATGTAATCTATATATTTATACAATCTACCTATTTTTGTGGATGATCTCACTTGACACGCGTCAGTCGTGCCACGGAACCGCCGTATACGCGAATACGACTCGTATTAACTGTTTTATGCTTAATGCTAATTATATGACGGGTGTTCTGTTCAGTTTTATTAATTTCAATTTCATCTTTGACAAAAGTAGTTGTTTCGTTAAAGAAGATGGCGCCTGAAATTAAATATACTAAGGTAAGTCGTCTTTGTCCTATATTCTACTAAAACTATAACACAGTGTTTTTCAACCTTTTCATTATGCGACCCCCTTACTTTCTGGTATTTGAAAATGTATACCTCTGTATATTAGAAAATGTGTAATTGAAAAACAACACATTAATTTATTTTTATAATTTTATGTGCTCAAATGGGGTAGGCAAAGCATGAGAAACCGTGACTATTTCACGTTGCGTGGCCTCTTTTAGGTTTACACTAAGGTGAAAGAGATATAATAGCGGCAAGTTGACTGTCACCTAAAGTATATTCTAACCCGTTTCCTAGATTGCTGTCTTCAAGAGGTATAATTTTAAACCCGACTCTACACAGTCGATAGAATCATATCTTTTGTACTTTGGAACTTTCTCGCGACCCCTGCTGAGATTCTACAACCCCCCAGAGGGTCGTGACTCACAGATTGAAAAACGCTGCTATAACCTACAACAATAAAATTGAAGATGCTGGCTCATTTTTGGAAAATAGTGTACTTGTTTAATTACCGAGACACTCTGACAGTGTGACTAAACTTATATACATTTCGTTGGCCTGTAGTTATTCATCAACAACGAATGGGTGGAAGCGCACAGCGGAAAGACCTTCGGAACGTATAATCCACATGACGAGACCCTCATCGCCAGAATTGCTGAAGCTGATAAGGTACTAGTAGAATATTAAGGTAGATGCGTTTTCAAAAACTTCTTCGGTTAATTTCCTTCCCTATAAGAACCAAAATTCAATTTCATTTTCACCAAACTCATACGCGTAGGGCGTCTATGAATAGGTAATAAAAAATGATAAATAATATGATTTCTTTAAACTGAATAGTTTGCGCGACACACACTTCCAAAGTGGTAACCCTTCATGGCCGAATCCGACTCGCACTTCGCTGTTTTATTTGTTAATTCAGTTACAGATGAAATGCCAAACAAAGTGTCACCTTACTAATTTAGCTTCATTAACACTTAACTAAGTAAACAAGATTTGTTCAGCTTCAACGTGCCATATAACGCAACACCTGAGGATACATAATTACATATACTTAAATTATACCTTTGATATTTATAATGATGTGCTCGTAGGAATATTTTCGAAATAGGATGGATGTTCTTCATTTGTTATTTGTTACGAAATTAAACAGGGCTTCCAATTTTTAGTAAGTGCTTAAGTAAACACTTTATTGCACAAAAGGAAAGAACACGAAACGCAAAAAAATCCTTACTAATATAATAAATCGAAAAGTGAGTTTGTTTGTTTGTTTGTTCCGCTTTCACGCCGTAACTACTGAACCGATTGCTTTGAAATTTAGAAGTCCAGATTAAATAATAGGGTACTTTTTTATCCCAGAAGCAATTGATATTCCCGAGGGGAAAAAATAATTTGCTTGATAGATCGATGTCGATTGATGATCGATCGATAGATGATAGATCGATGGCGCTGTGTGTCGTTTGAAACGAGAAGTTTTCTTATAGTTGTGCTTTATACCGCAATAGAACCGAGTTCCACGCGGGCGAAGCCGCGGGCGGAAATCTAGTAACTTATATACAAATGAAATGGCGAAGTACAAAGGCGAACTTAATTGTCTCTTACGGGATCTCTTACAGCCAACCTTTGAGAGGCAGAGAAGAAACTTTATTATGGAGACCGACAAAAAGAGAGGCTACAATAAACATGGTGAAGTTGAACCAAATATTCGCAAATTATACTGCATAAAAACGAACAAGTATATAAATACAAACATATAATATAGTTACCATATATAAAATACTTACTAAATGAATTGTTTTACGAGATCTCAGTCATGTAATATATTTCTAGGTGGATGTTGACCTGGCCGTGAGCGCCGCTAAGGCCGCGTTCCACCGCAGCTCGGCGTGGCGGCTGCTGGACGCGTCGGCGCGCGGCCGCCTGCTCAACAAGTTCGCGGACCTCGTCTACAGAGACGCCCAGTACCTGGCCGAACTAGAATCATTCGATCAAGGGATGACCGTCCACAGTGCCCTGCGTACAGTGTACAGTAGGGTAGAGTTTATGCGGTACTACGCCAGCTTAGCTGACAAGATTCAAGGGGATACCATACCAGCGGGTAAAAGCAAACATCGTCTTCATGTTGTCATTATAATGTTATGGTTCAGTAGATTCAACGTAACTTAAAATGTATCCTTGACAAAGAACCGTCAATTTTTAACTGATAGTTCGTATCGACGAAGTTGAGTTTACTCCCAAAATAATTTAGCTACCACATTTGGAAGCCGTGGTAGCTCAGCGGTTCGACCTGTGGCCTATCAGAGCTGGTAGGTTTAAACTCCAGCCTCGGACACTCTGAAATTTACCGAATTTTCGTGCGTAATCGAATTTGATATTTACCTACCATTAGATATTCGGTGAAGGAAAACATCGTGAGTAAAACGTGCATATAGTTAGCGACGAAGTACATAATTCAATTTTGTGTGTGAAGTTTTAGCATTAATTAGCATCGGGCCCGTGAGGGAACTGTAGCCCAATGTCTCTCATACTGAGAGGAGGCCTGTGAGTAGTGGGACTCTTTATTTTACCACATTTACCAAATTGTACGGAACTTTGTAGTGTAAATGCACCTTTTTATATGTATTAACCATTGCAACTCCTTTGCAGACGGTGAGGTTTTCACATATACCCTGAAACAACCTGTGGGAGTGAGCGCCCTGATTTTGCCGTGGAATTCACCGATGTCTAGTTTTGTAAATAAAGTTACGACTGTTTTAGCTGCAGGTAACAATAATAACATCCTACTAGCTAATAACAGCTATGTCACTATTATAGTATACCTGCCAACAAAATACCTGTCTCTTCGTCACCGAGGCACTCTAGGATTGTTTCCGTATTTCAGGATGCACAGTGGTAGTAAAGCCAGCAGAACAGACTCCACTGACGGCACTGGTTCTAGCCGCACTGGTGAAGGAGGCAGGAATTCCCGCAGGAGTGGTCAATGTGGTGCAGGGTTTCGGTCGCGATACGGGGTCCTTCCTGACCAACCACCCTGACGTTGCTCTAATTTCCTTTACTGGATCGGTACAGGTGAGCTGGGTCAGCTGGGTTACACTGCATAAATACGAAAAGGTAAATAGCAACTACGAAATAAGAAAAGTAATAGAATTGCGAACACGTTCAAAGTGATTCTTTACCTTTACGTAGTAGGTGCAAAGTCTAATTTAACCTAAACTAACCTTTCTTTTTGTCGGAGTGGATATGCCTTACGCACTCTCCCTGAGTCGTTTCCGTGGATGGACATCGCGGCGATGACTCAGGGGGTGTGTGGGACTCTTTCCTCCGTCCTCTTCCCGAATGGAAGGGGAGGGGGAACATACCCACTAAAACCACTCCGGTGTTGTCGGCTTGCCGAGTTTGGGAGACGCCATGGGATCCCGATGATTCCACCGATGACGTCTCCCCGAACCTAAACTAACCTAGCCTTACCTATGCGATGAGTATTTGAACGTTTTTATTTTTATGATCTTTAGTAGAAAATTGCAATCTGAATTTTTCGGTGATCCCGAGCTTATAGCCATACCTTGGATTTCTTGAAAGATTTTGGCTACAGAAAATATGATCGCTTCCCATTGCAGGTTGGTTTGCAGATTCAAAAAGCAGCAGGGGAGACAAATTTAAAACGAGTGATTCTAGAACTAGGTGGAAAGAGCCCTCTAGTTGTAATGAATGACGCAGATGGTAAGAAAACATCAAACGTATAAAACCAATTTGATGTGAACATGTGTGTTGTCACATTCTTTATTTGCATGGGTACTTTTAGCTAACTGATACTCGAAATTTTATCTGTACTTCCATCCATACTAATATTATAAATGCGAAAGTAACTCTGTCTGTCTGTCTGTCTGTCTGTCTGTCTGTCTGTCTGTCTGTCTGTCTGTTACTCTTTCACGCCTAAACGGCTGAACGGATTTTGATGAAATTTGTAATGGTGATAGATGATAACCTAGAAATGGACATAGGCTATAAATAATCACGCCATCGTTCTTAGGGGGTAGGCAGTAGGCAGATAACTAAATTGAGTTAGTGATTTTTAGTCGTTTAGTTGAGACTTTTGCTCTTTCACGCCTAAACGGCTGATTGGATTTTGATGAAATTTGGTAAGGTGATAGATGATAACCTAGAAATGGACATAAGCTATAAATAATCACACCATCGTTCTTAAGGGGTAGGGGGTAGGCAGATAACTAAATTGAGTTAGTGATTTTTAGTCGTTTTTGTTGGGACTTTTGTTCTTTCACGTCTAAACGGCTAAACGGAGTTTGATAAAATTTGGTATGGTGATAGATGATAACTTAGAATTAGTCATCCTTACTAATATTTTAAGTCAGAAAGTGAGTTTGTTTGTTTGTTTGTTCCGCTTTCACGTCGTAACTACTGAACCGATTGCTTTGAAATTTGGCAGACGTAAAGATAAAAGTCCGGGATTAAATAATAGGCTACTTTTTATCCCGGAAATATTGATGTTGCCGAGGGAAAACAAAAATATAGTTTGCTTGATATATCGATATCGATCGATGATAGATCCATATCGATCGATGACCGATCGATAGATGATAGATCGATGGCGCTGTGTGTCGTTTGAAACGAGAAGTTTTCTTATAGTTGTCCTTTATACCGCAATATAACCGAGTTCCACGCGGGCGAAGCCGCGGGCGGAAAGCTAGTGATTTATAAAGTTACTATAATAGTACCAGAGCCCACGACCAAAACCATGTCTCATAGCAAAAACCCTATAAAATCGTTAGATTGTATGATTCTGAACCCGATTAGGTGTGTTTGTAGTAACGGTCGAAGCAACCGCGTGGGAGGCCATTTCTGCTGTGTCAAAAAAAAGGCAGTCAGTATTATAGCAATACGTCTGATAGTGAAAATGTACATAGATTTTATAATTGTATTACGAAAAAGTTTGTTTTCAGACATTTTGCGCGTAGCATATAGCCTGAGCGCATTTTTGAAAATGTCAATAGTTACACCGAAAATACTAATTAATTATAAATTGCAGTAAATACTGCAGTACGTCAAGCCGCATCCGGTGTTTTCGACAACCAAGGTCAAGTATGCGTTTCTGCATCGCGTTTGTTTGTGCAGTCAGGCATATATGACGAGTTTCTGAAAAAAGCCGTTGAACAGGCCCAAGCTATAACAGTAGGAAATCCGACTGATCCCGCCAACCACCAAGGACCTCAGGTAAACATCATAAAATAATAGGTAAATGAAAGACGAAACAAACCGGTTGAGTGCATGTCTCTAAAGAAAGGTTCCGCATTTTTGTTTTGCATTGCATTGCTGTTTTTCCAAATGAGGTAGGCTGAGCTGATACGAAACGTGAAATAGATAAAATCATTATTATGACTATATAACGCTTCGCAGCCACTTCTAGCATAGTTTTCGGTTTGCAAAGATGGAAGAGGTAGAATAGTGGCAGGTTGCTAGTAGTGTCCGACCGAAACTGGTTTTGCGGCCGAAACCGAAACCGAAACCGAATGTTCGGCACTGGCTTCAGTTTCGGCCGAAACCGAAACCGAAACCGAAACCGAAACTCACGTGGTCAAGTATAATGTTCCATAAAATACTGAAATTGGGTGCATTTTATCCTGTATTAATAAAATTAGGACGCGAAATTGAGACAATTATAATATAAAAAAAAAGAAAAAAGGCCTAGTGCGAGTCGGACTCACGCACGAAGGGTTCCGCACCATTGACTAGGTAGGTAAATTAAAAGCGAATTGAGTTTAAAGCGAATACTAGATCTAGTAATTTTTTTTTTACTTCACTGTTTTTTTAGTTTTATCATACCCTTATTTTAGAAGTTAGCGTTAGCGTTGAACATTAAACTACCGTGAGATTCACTCATGTTGAAAGTTTTTGGATATCTCACGTTTAATATATCGAGTTTAGCTCGACATGTTTCGGGCTAATTCGTAGCCCTTTTCATCATCTTCATCTTCATACATGGAGGGAATCGAGTTATGTCTGAAAAGTGGATATTTGGTTTGAACGCGGTGAACAATTATTTGTTGTTATTTGCAAATTGATGGAGTGACCATGGGTTCACCGATAGCTCCTGTCACTGCCAATATTTTTATGGAGTGGTTGGAGGGTAAAGCTTTAAACAACGCTCCTGTGGTTTCTAGATATTGGTAAGGGACATAGGGCTACTATGTCCCTTACGACATTTGAAATTTCCACCGTCGGACATAGTTATTAAACAAACACAACACGTATTGACACGTCTATACGAGCAAAGCGCACTAATTTAGGTAGATAGATAGTTGCCGGCGGAGTCAGGCGAACGAAGCCATATTGCCAGCTGTGTCGAGCGCGCCCGACGTTAGCCGAGCGTGACCCGAAGGTACGATGTTGTAAGTTTCGGCGCGGCCGAAAGGTTCGGCCGTTTTTGGCCGAAACCGAAACTCGGGCCGAAACTTGATTTTTTGGCCGA
Source organism: Adoxophyes honmai (assembly GCA_005406045.1). NCBI lineage: Eukaryota > Metazoa > Arthropoda > Insecta > Lepidoptera > Tortricidae > Adoxophyes > Adoxophyes honmai. The sequence continues at coordinate 55,850 of BHDV01065570.1, forward strand.
AACTGGCCGAAACCGAAACCGAAACCGAAATTTCGGTCGGACACTAGTTGCTAGCATGTCGCCTAAAGCATACCTAAACCAATTTCCTTAGTCGCCTCTTACGACATCTACGGAAGAAATGGAGAGGTGTTATTCTATCGTAACACCACACGGCACTAACGAACAATCAAGGATAATCGATTGAGGAACTAAATGAACTGTCCCCTAGGAAAAGTGTTGAAAATTTACATACATGGACACAGTAGGTACGGCAACTCGAAATCACTATAAAGTGTGATTCCAAATTCCAAGAGTATTTTTCTTGTGACGTGTGTACCTAGATAATTTAAATTTTTCGAGTTTTCGATTTTTTTTCTACTTATTATGCTAGTTTACAAAGTATCTTGATTACTTTTATGATTTTAATTCCACGGGAGCACCATATGTATAAGTTTTTTTATCCCTTTAAGAATATTTTACACATAAAACTTCCTATTATTCCTTTAAGAATATGTGAAAAATGTGACAAGAACGGAATGTTTTGCTTCTAATCTGAGGAATGAAAGTTTTGAGTTTTTCACAGTTTGATGGGAACACAGATCACAACATTTGTTATAAATTTTAAATTCATATGTCTACGCGTTATTGTGAAAATGGGTCCTAACGGACAGGCAGAAAGACGGACAACTATGTAATGTTGTAACCGTTCGTTTTTCTGAGATACGGAACCCAAAACAGAAAAACTATGACCATCGTCGACACTACATTAGTATAAAAAGTTCTTTTGACTAATCAGGTTTCAGAAGCCATAATGAAAAAGATATTGAACTACGTTGAAATAGGCAAGAAGGAGGGAGCTAAACTCCTGACGGGTGGCAGACGTATTGGCAATAAGGGCTACTACATCGAACCAGCTGTCTTTGCCGATGTCACTGATGATATGACTATTGCTAAGGAAGAGGTGAGCAAACAATTCCAAATAGTCTCTGTACATGGCACATCCTGTTTTCGTCAATTGGTTTATTTGTAACAGTTGTAGCGACTCGTAGCGCCATCTTTTGTCAAGTACGGTAAAAGTACCAATGCTCAACGCCTCAACGCCATTGGGCGCCATCTATTGAGATGACACCCATCTGTCACCTGTCTTACTATGACATAATTATGGTTGTAAGTGCCAAATATTGAGTCAGTGTCGAGCACAGGGACGTTTACCTTAGTAGAAGTTGTTCTAGAAAAGTCATCAAAGCGTTTTAGATGGAGAGTATCTCTCCAGGCAGATGTTATGCCTGAGGACCGAAACCCACAAAGAGAAAGTTGGAAGTTGTATTTATACAATCGCTCTTCGAAATTTCGTTAGCGCGATGTAAAACGTGTGACGTGGATGACGTTTGTCGAAGAAGTGGTACTACTCTAGGATAGGTGGCGCTATGGTCGCTACAATCAGTTGGAAGTAGTGCATATTCAAACTTTCAACAATCTCTCTATGGTCATAACATCTGCCTGGAGAGAGATCTCTCTATTGGTCTTTCTGTCACAGTAAGAGATAACTTCAGGTCTTCTCCTAGATTTTTGGACCAGTGCAGAGTATCTTGAAGTTCGACACTCTGGAGGAGGTGCTAGATCGCGCTAATAACACCGACTTCGGCCTCGCTGCTGGTATCTTAACCAGCAACATTAACAATGCGTTGCAGTTCGCAAAGCACGTGGAAGCTGGCATTGTCTGGTAAGTTTCTTCGTTCGTATGATACAATACGTAAATTTTATTTACTCGTGAGTGAATAGTGTTTACGTATTGTTAAGTTGAATTTATTTTCTTTTCCGCCACTAGCTATGTAAAAGTCTGAGGTGTGATTTATATGAATCCCAAGAATGTTAACTTATTTCACTTACCCGTGTGGTGCCGGGTTAGAATAGCACCTCCCCCTTTCTTCCCGTGGGTGTCGTAAGAGTCGACTCTGGGAAAGGGTTAGTGTATTGTGGGCGATGGGCTAGCAACCTGTCACTGCAATATCACGTTTGATCATCTGGTTACCCTGAAATTGCTAAACGTGGCACTGGATTTTCGAATTCACGTGCTCTGCCTACCCCTCTTGGGAATACAGGCGTGAGTATATGTATATGTATGTATGTATAAAAATGATAAATAGTTTTGCCCTTTAGAGGATATCTCCACAGATTCATCAGTTTCAAGATAATCGTAGTATTAAAAAAAATACTTTTGTGAGCTGGAATGATAAAGAGGTCACTTTTTTTGCAGCATAAACACTTACAGCGACTTCCCGTACCAAGCGCCATTCGGTGGCTTTAAAAATTCAGGAATAGGCCGTGAAAGGTGAGCATTTGTTCATTTTAATTGTTTTGTTGATGTGCTTTTTTAAAAGCTTGGATTTTGATTGACCAGGCAAACTCATGTGGTTCACGTAAAAGCAAAACAAGTAGAGTACTGTATTTAGCATATTTAATAGTTTGTTTTACATACATCACACCTGTGTTCCCAAATAGGGTAGGCATCATCATCATCATCCAGCCTATATACCTCCCATTGCAGGGCACAGGCCTCCACTCAGTATGAGAGGGCTTGGGCTATAGTTGCCACGCGGGCCCAGTGCGGATTGGGAACTTCACACACAACATTGAATTGCTTCGTCGCTGTGTGCAGGTTTCCTCACGATGTTTTCCTTCACGGAATAGCTCGTGGTAAATATCAAATTCGATATCGCACATAAATTCCGAAAAATTCAGAGGTGCTAGCCCGGGGTTTGAACCAACGACCCTCTGCTTGAGAGGCCACAGGTTGAACCGCTGGACTACCACGGCTCCATATGCAGGGTAGGCATAGGCACTCGAAATTTTACAAAACAATATCAAGTTTCGACGCTACTTGTCTTCAATCGTACCTACTTTTTAGGGTTTAACTCAAAAGGTATAGTGACAGATTACTATCCTGTCGTCTAAAACATACCTACCTATCTTATTTCGTTTTAATGATGTAACTTTTTTTTTCATCGTTTCTATGTTAATCAATATGCTGGGTAGGTATATCTTGAGTACAGAGTCATGCCCGCAATTCATTTTTGATGACTCAGTAAATGATAACGAAACAAACTGTAAATATTTTCATTGAAACTAAAATGGTTTATTGTTAACGTGTATAAAAAAAACGTTTTCACTTCTCATGCTCTTAAAGTGATTCTTTAGTCCCTATATCCTATATAGCGGGCCCAAAACTCCTTTTTAAGCTCTAGGGGCTAAAGTAATATTTTTTAATTGGCCTTAGAAACCTCTTAAACAGCCAGTCACCGTGTTTGTGAACGTAGGATTATCGCCATTTTTATAGATGTAAAAATAACCTCAAAATGTCAATGAGGCTATTTCTACGTCTTTAAAAAAGGCGGTAATTGTTACTCTGCCAAAAAAACTTTTAAAAGTGATTTAATTTCGCAAAACACGATTATTGTTTATGAATAATAATTTATTTCATTATAATAATTATTAACACATTTTATTATGCATAGTTTAATAATAATAAGCTTAAAAAAAGTTTAAAGTTAAAATCTGTTGGCTAAATATGCAAGCATTCAAAGCGTCACTTTACAAAAAAAAGTAAAAGAAAAGAAAAACCGCGTTTTTTTTAATTTTTCTTAGGTAAGATTAAAACATATTTGTAAATGGAAAGCTTTGTTGTAATCAGTATTATAATTTTTTTATATAACAGAAAGAACGTCGTTTTTTTCCTCGCATTTAAAGTAAAAAGTAGAGTGTTTAACGCGAGACTAAACAACCATAATGACACTCGAACTATAGCCACCCTCGCTATGCTCGGGCGTCTAAATATCTCGTGACATTATGGCTTGTTTTAGTCCCTTGTTGAACAATCTACTATTATTAACTTAAAAATGTGTAATCACATGATTTTTCCAATCTCAACCTTTTTGAAAACGAACTTTGGCTGATTAAAATACTTTTAATATTTTTTTAGTTTTTACATTTCCGCAAGTCAATGTAAATTAAATAACAGCAGGGTGACTATGATTACAAACTGTCCCATTTTATTTAATTTTCAGCTCTATTGACTAACGTAAGTCGCAAGTTTACTGGTAGTCCCGACTTGTTGTGATCCTTTGGGGAAATTAACTTAAATGCTCTTCCACGGCCCCTAAATCAACATTTAATATATGTATAATAACAAAATAATGGAGACCGATGCCATGATGGTAATATTCATATTATTTTATTTTCAGAGGAAAGATGAGCGTCGAAGAATTTTTGGAGATCAAGTCAGTGACGATTTCCCTGCCGAAAAAATTGTAAATTGGTAATTGGCAGTATGGGTATTGACAATTCGGGTCTACCCGTTATACTCGTAGTAGAGGTCATATTTTCCGAATCATTTCTTTGCTTCCTGCAACTCACTTTGAGTAATTTTGCTAGCCGCAATCCAGGTAAATATTTGTGAACTAAGCAGTAGCGTGATTAAACGATTTCGGAAAAATCCTGTGTTTTTTTTCAACATAATAAACTTTTCAGAAAAAAAACAGATTTCATTTAAACCTACCGCGATGAAACTTTATTTTACGTATAAAAATACACATACACACATACTACTGCATTCCCAAGGGGAGTAGCCATAGCAAACAAAACGCTACCACATACAGTGTGTTACCAGCACCCGACCTTTTAGGGTGTCATAGTAACATAGATACGTAACTTAACCATGACATTAATTTCATTAAATAACCAAATCTCAGACTTCGTTAAGTTTCTAACAAAAGTTTAATTGCCAGCAATGTAAAGCAAATAATAATCAATATCGACTGTCATTTACACGAGCTTGTTGTCAAATCACTTTGCTTTACATTGTTGGCAATTAAAATTTTGTTACTAACTTAACGAAGTCTGAGATCGTTATTTTTTTAATGAAATTAATGTTATGTTTAAGTGTATGTATACATAGATATAATAATGTTACTATAACATCCTAAAAAAAAGGACGGTTGCTGGTAACACACTGTAGACGAAACCATGATTATTACAAGTATCATAACATAACAAATTTAGATGATCAAACGAACTTACCTGAAGTGAAGTTCGATCTTA